>LQRL01146528.1:2718-14399 GCA_001703475.1 Hydroides elegans | reverse complement strand
ATATGACTTTTATACCAGCGTATGCATTAACACTTACCTGTTAAGTCTCATTAAATCAATGAACAATAACGCGTTTGCTAGTGCTTGAAGAGCTATAAAGATCATTTTGTCGGAACTTTTGCATTGAACCGCATTTTGCCATAGAAATATGCTTTATTTATGTTTGCAGAATGATTTTCTTCTGTTTCGTAAAAAAAATTAATTCAAACAATCAATATTATGAATATACTACTCTAATCGATGATCAGTCAATTATACTATATTTATTTTATGCGTAATTTAGGCGTGCAAGCTATGCATCGACACATGTGTTCAGATCTATCCGGTCGTCCAAAAATGTTTAGTCAATGCAATTACAGAACAAAGGTAAGTTACGTCGATTATAGAATATAGGTCTCATTATTTTGTGTGTGAATGACAGAAACATCAGAGTTGTATTGGAAGACTTTCTAAAAATGAGGTATCTTTGGCAACACTATCTAACAGACTAACTGTTATATCTGAGATCAATTAAATTTTCAAACATAAGCTTTAGTAGCCTTGTCCCTCGTTCCATTGTTTAAAATTTTATGAATTAAACATACGATCTATTAGTTTAGGTTATTTTTTTAGAATTGCTCATTGTCTACTTTACCATCACAGCAAAAACATGCAAACTATCTATTTGTTGAAGGAAACTATTCAATTTGATATTGTAAAAAGACTAGAAAAAAAACTTATCAAATAAAAAAAATGATGGTTGGTTTCTAATAATTTGTCGTACATTTATAATGGCTGTGTTCAATAAGTATTGTAAATAAGTATAACATTTTTTATTCCTATGAATTGTTTTATCGTTTGTTTTAGGTGACGAAATCATGAGCTGTAGTTACTTTCTAGAATTTAATCGCCCCCTTTGAAGAGAAAAAGGCACCAATGATTGAATGTGTTGATGTTTAGATTGAACTTTGAATTCCAACTTTATGAACTTATTCACACTAAGCGAATTCATTGTATACTGACTATAAAAACGCTACGTTCAAATGAGGGTTTAGCCAATTTTGGTGCACTGACATTTCTAGAGGTGGTCGCGCAAAGCATAATGGTTTACACGATACTCGAAGAATAAAAGGTATTGATCACTTATAGTAACAACATGTGATTTAGAACAAGAAAGCGGTCGTGCATATTTACTAATTGATGCTGCCACATGAATACTTTAATTTTCACTTTTCGAAAGCTGTCGACAAGTCTATGCATACAAAAGTGTGTAGCTTAGTTCCAAATGATCATAGCCAAGATATATTTTTTTTTTGAAAATACTATTTCAAATGATTTATCAAATCAAATCTTGTTAATTTCTTTGTGTTGTAACTTTGTATGATATATTGTTTTGTAAACTCTTATTTCGATGCTGCTAGAAATCGGTTTAACACGTAGCAAATATAATAAATATATTTTCCAGTTATGCATTTAAAGTATACTAAATGTTAATAGTGGTTCAATTGAAAAATATGAGGTAATATTAAGCGTGTCTATTGAGTTACTATATATTTTTTTATAAATTTTGAAAATTTATCAATAGAACTTTTTAAATAAATGCGCGGTAAATTATATATCAGTATGCATATCACTGATACAGTTGCTGTTTGCTTACGTTGTTAGCAAAATGATATCTAATGAAGAAATAAAGTACTAAATAAATTAACAGCATTTCATTGTTTCTCTTTCATAATACATATTGTCTTCTACACATTGCACGTTTGTTTTTGGCGACGATCAGGTCACGTTGGTTCAATGCCGACAGTGAATTCTCTTTATCATCTTTATTTATCCATTAACAGTACGCTCACACCTTTTTCGCCGTAGCCCAAATAGAGTGAGAGAGCCAAATGAGACAGGAAGTTTGGAATGCAAAAAAAACCTCTCTGGTGCTTGCTTGTAGAGAATGAAGCGAGTGATTCTGGTTATTTTGAGACTGCTTAATGTTATTTTTCTCAAAATTGTACTCACAAAGTTTTTCTCACAATGTTGTGGTTACCACAACGTCATGTCAAATTTAGTAGTGCTACATTTGAGAAGGTCGAATAATAATTGTTAATATTGTTTATTTCTAACTGCCACACATATTATTTAATAATCAATCATATTTATTAATATATTTCCCTGACGTTCAGTTGACGTTATGTTAAAGTATGTTTTGTTTGTGTAATTACAGCAAAAAAACGATTGCTCGTTATAACAAATCCCTAATATATAATATATTTCGAGATAATAAGCCATGTAAATATATTTAGAAAAAAAAAAGTTTTGCTCGATGCTGCAACGTTACTAGAGAAAAAAGACTCTTTATTTGCAAAATAATAAATCACGTGACATAATATGAATATAATCGTACATACCGTAACAGTGCTGAAAACAAAATACTTGTCAGATGCCATCCTACCTAACATCCAATCTAATCATTACATTAAACAGCTTACTTGTGATAGAGGAGACGTATACAGCATCGTGGAGATGCATGGCATATTTTGCGAGCTTAAAAGTTTAGCAATCAAGAAGTCTGTGCCTTTATCCAGGTCAATTACCTGCATTCAAACCGCATTCAAACCATAAATAAGGTATGCTTAGGGATAATCGGGGATCGATGTTTAACTGGTTAAAGCATTGGTTTGTTCAAAAACACCCTTTTTCACATATCAACGTAATAAAGTAAACATTTTTATATATATTCTTCACCAGTTCATAACTGCATAATAGAATAAGGATCAAGCTTTAGGATTAGGACTAGCACGGAATCTTGGTTTGTCAGGTCCACGACAATCGGCTCGGGTACCCATACCAAAATTTCTCTCGAATGAAATTTTCTCTCATATTCATATCCTCATTTTGTATTTCCACTCTTGTCTCGATAGGAACGATTCACAATCGTACCATACGTTTCGTTCGTATGAAAGAGATCCTGTCTTTTATTTACACGGCTAGATATAAATATCATTTTCCTAATCACATCACTTACGCATACATGATAGCCACATTTCCAACATGTTAAATGTCTAATATGCGGTATATGATGTATTGTACTTGTTAAATGTTTCAATGTTTATATCAATGTAAACTATATAGTTAGTTTTTTTAAATAGTTTGAAATGACTAACATTGCTTATAGTGTTTCGTTTGATCTCGAAACAAAATACGAATGGACGGCAGGCACATGGACCAAACTTATCGTTAAGTTTCCTAACGACCATTAATATGTATTCTAGACTATCATTTGCACTCAGCGGTTGAGCTGTATAACTGTATGAATCTTATTAAAATCTTAGATTCGCTTACATTATTGACCATTTGACTGGTTTACTATGTATTATGTATTATTATTATGTTGTTGTTATTGCATTATTATACCTAGTGAGACATATAACAATAATTATGTGTTTTTCCCTGCAAACTGCACTTAAAGATACATCAACATAATGAAGGTTATATAAATAGATGGGCAGCAACATATAAATGCACTAAAGATTTTCAAATAATACTGGTCGCCATCGAAATTTCCAGGGACATTTATCTTGTTACGCAGATTTTAATGATATCCATATCGAATCCACGCTGAGCTTTTTTGTAAATAAAACTTTTTGCACATGTTGGTCGGAAAGAGGGGGATCAGTTTTAGTGAACGCTGACTAAGATTTGGATCCGTTATTCTACTTCTTGAAACGAGGCTTTGAGCATGCTGTCAAACTGTGTTTTCTTTAAGTTAGACCCCTATAATTTTTCCGATACAAACTTTTCATCTTAAACGATGGTGCATCTTTCCAAAAGCACGCTTGTAACCTAAACAAGCGTACTACTGAACATTTCATAGCATTGAACCATAAATACAAGTAAAGTGAAAGTATTATTTCCATACATTAGAATGCAATTAAGAATTGTTTGTCAGTTTTGTGAACAAAATACATTTGGAACGACTTTAGAATTCCCCACACACTCACGAGCAAGAATATCGAAACTTAGACGGACTACTTTTTTATAGATAGTTTAAAACAAAAATTCGTCTTTGGTCGACATGTAGACAAATAGGCACATGAAAAGTATTCTAAATACATATTTTGACTTTTACATGTACATGGTGGACAGGTAGACAGGTGGACAGGTGGGCAGGTAGACAGGTCGGCACATTGAAGGTTTTGCAAATACAAATTTTGACTGTTACATGTACATGGTGGACAGGTAGACAGGTGGACAGGTAGACAGGTCGGCACATTGAAAGTTTTGCAAATACATGTTCTGACCTTTACATGTACATGGTAGACAGGTAGACAGGTGGACAGGTAGACAGGTCGGCACATTGAAAGTTTTGTAAATTCAAATTTCAGTATGTACACATGGCTGCAGGTAGACAGGTGGACAGGTGGACAGGTCGGCACATTGAAAGCATAGTTTATGGCATTTTACCAATGCCACTATTAATCAAGTTCTTACATCTGCCTTCAAACTATAGAAATCACGCCGATCAACTCCTTTATGTATAAATGCTTATTAAAAACACTACGGTAGTTTACGTGTGCTAGCACATATTTCACAATTAAACGATGTTGATGAGCCCATTCCATCTTTCCATTCAATTTACTTTGCCATTTCTACGTGTCTACCTGTCTACCTGTCTACCTGTCCACCTGTCTATCTGTCTACACTTCATGAAACATCAGAAACCGCATCACCTTCTGTGTATGAACTATTTTTTATTGTGTGGGGAATTCTAAACTTTAGCCATACATTTAATATATAAATTACCAGGGGCGCTATATTTGCTATGAAAATAGAAACCGAACCCCACATAGATTTTGGGTCCTCAGTTCTTGGTTTGAAACTTTCCTCAAAACTGTCTTGGTACAAGGTTTTTAGTTAGAGCCGCAACACACGTAATTATTAGGTGTAAACAATTTCTTATATAGGCATTTTCAAAATTGATAGACTTACAATTTTACAACGGGTCCCTAGATATAAGGAAACTATAAGGAACAACTGATTTAATTGTTTTCTTGATGTTTTATTATCGTCACATTTACAAACACTAGCATGATGTGTTTTTGTTTTCGATTAAGGTGTTTCTATCATGATTCTTTTTCAAAATATTGACCCAAATTATATTACGAAGGCCGAAAATGCCCATGTTTTAATCAATTATAAAGGTGTATTTGCATATTGCAATATTATGAATATATCTAGCTATATGAATGAATTGAGCTCATTATATGCAAACTTATATAAAAAAACTATCTGTAGTATATTTTAAATGAGGCTTTTAATAATAGTATAATGAAATTGTTTGTTTTAACTAGAATAAAACGATATTAACTTAATTTACCCAACACTGTACATAATTCAAAATGTTTTGTGAAAACAAAATCCCATATTAACATAAACACCCCACTTATGGGCCATCGTATTTTTTTATATGAAAACCTTAAAACAAAAAAATGCCAACATTGATTTTTGAGATGCCAACATATTAAGCTTTCAGAAAATGTATGGTTTGAAGTTTTAACATACAGTACACATGGGAGCCTTTTTTACGCCCTAAGAGACCCGACCATGAGGTGGATTACCAAAAGCGTGATTCAAAAAATACATTTTTTAGCCCAACCTCTCTATTTTCTTTTTCTGTGTCATGTGGTTCAAGGCCTAAATAACTACTTTAAAAAGTCGCTTAAAGCCTTTCTATTTTGCCACCACAAAAGATAAAAGTCTTATGAAATACTACTGGTTTCTTTTCAAATAATTATTTAAAACTAAATGATGTTGATCATATACTCAGATGCGATGCTATTGTAGAGTCGATTTTGCATTTACAAATATGATGTTGTTTCGATGTCTTACATTTTTTTCGTTTACATGAGAGCTTATCACTACAAAGTTTTGACCATATATTTCGTAAGGAAGGTCAAGGTCGAAAAAACCTGTCAGGTCGGCCTGCAAAACAAAATCAGATTTTCATATCTGTTCAGTAATATCATAACTTAAAGAATCATCCAAAGTTGTTACATTTAAGCACAAATATCAGTTTGTATTACTGTTGAATCGGACTGTCCGTCCTTGCGTAATAAGGAAGTTACATAACACAAGGATTTTGTGTCGCAGTCAGTGCATTGTACACAGTTATACAATCTAAACAGAAACAAGATGGCATCACTTCTTAAACTTTCTTCACAAATTCTGAGGAAAACAGTAAGTTATTGTCATGGTAAACACCTTTTGACTCGAACTTATCAACTGAAAATCATATGTAGATCATACCGGAAGCTTCAAACTCGTACAACTTACAAGTTTAAATTAACTGGTTTTCATGTGACAGATATTTTAAGGATCTTTTTCTATCGCTCAACGACCAATAAACATACCATCTTGAAGTGAATATGCGTTGTTGAGTTAAATCGACAACCTTCAAAAATCTTGGTTACGAGCTGACATTAAGAAAGGTCCACTTGTACGAATCAGCACACTTGTCATTGATCAGTACACGGGTGGACAAATTATGAACTGGACATAACATGAGCGCTGAATTTTAAAAAGTAAAAAATCTTTCACATCTTGCAAATAATTTTGTTTTTAAGTTAACCAATTTATAAACATTTATATAATGTATATTTTGATAATGATTTGAACATCAAAATATCTTATTCAAGAAAGAAATTTGAAGTTTTAAAATTGAGCGCTCATATTATGTCCAGTTCATAATATGTCCACCCGTGTAACTATGTTAATGGGAATGTCAACGTACCGACATGTTTTGTTTTAAAAATCATTTGTTTAATAGTTTGTTTAATAGTGTGTTAACTATCAAAATCACGACTCCAAAATCGTCGTTAATTTCAGGCCTCACCCGCCGCTTGCGCCTCAAGAGACTTCTCGTCGAAGGTGCAGGGCCGCAATGATCGCGCACTTCACAGCAATTCTTCAAAAATCAGCGATTACCCAATCGTTGATCACCAGTACGATGCGGTAGTTGTCGGTGCCGGTGGTGCTGGTCTGCGAGCAGCTTTCGGTTTGGCTGATAAGGGATACAAAACTGCGTGCATCACTAAGCTCTTCCCCACACGTAGTCACACGGTCGCTGCACAGGTCAGTTTGAAATAGATTATTTGAACCAACAATTAAATCTATTTTAGATTCTTCATAAATTCATATGAGCGTTGAAGTCGTCCATGAAATACTCACAGGTCGAACTGTTTCATGATTTAAATGGTTATACACAACATTAGCTCATCTTATGATATCACTCTGTTTTACCTCACGTAAATGTAATATCAAAAATGCAAATGTGTTGCATTGTATTTCTTCCAGGGTGGCGTGAACGCTGCACTTGGAAACGTAGAAGAGGACAGCTGGAAGTATCACTTCTTTGACACCGTCAAGGGTTCTGATTGGCTCGGAGATCAAGATGCCATTCAGTACATGTGTGAAGAAGCACCGCAGGCTGTCATTGAGGTATGTTGATCATTTAATGGATGCCCGTCACAAAATTTATATGTTTGGGAAATGCATTGATCAATTCGATCTAAAACACGCACCAATTTGACCAGCTTAATAATTTGTGTTCTCTTTTGATATAAAAAAATCCTTTATATTAAATAACACTTGTGAAAGTTTATAAATAATAAGGAGACAGTCTTAGCTGCTTGCTCAGCTCTCTTTCGTACGACTTAGGCGATAAAGCAAATAAAAGGTACATAACTAAAACTTATATTTAGATATTATTTAGATACCCGCCTGAATGTAATATTGAATATGAGACATATCATAGTTTGCTTACAAAACTAAAATGAAAATTCTTTACAGTTGGAGAACTACGGCATGCCCTTCAGTCGCCTGAAGGACGGCAAGATCTACCAGCGCGCCTTTGGCGGACAGAGTCTGCAGTACGGACAGGGCGGCCAGGCGCACAGAGCCTGCTGCGTCGCAGATAGGACTGGACATTCACTGTTGCATACACTCTATGGCAGGGTAAGTTTCGGGCTCATAAAGTCGCTAGGCGGATGAAAGAAAATGAGTTTTGGGACAAGGTTTCTAAGTTGGAAGTTTATCATGGATTAAGCTCTGAATGTGTGATTGATGTACAGACCTACATTTCTCTGCTTATCAATCATACATCTAATGGCATTTGAACTGGCCTGTTTAAAATGTGAGATCAGAGAGGGCAGTTTCATCATGTCGATGAGATATAAGATACGGGGATAAGAATACACTGAAATATATTCGACCAGTCATGAATTTTTCTACGGAGTCGAATTCTCAATACCACCGTGTTTTATGCGAAAATTAATACCATAATTGAATGCTTTAAACCAATCGGTCCGTTGTCTTTTGATTAATATATCTTTACCCCCTTTGTTACAGTCCCTCTACTACGACACGGATTACTTCATTGAGTACCTGGCTCTTGACCTGATCATGGAAAACGGTCAGTGCAAAGGCGTCATGGCGCTAAGCTTGGAAGATGGAAATATTCATAGATTTGCCGCGAACAACACCGTGCTCGCTACTGGGTAAAACTAAATGGCCATTTATTGAAAATCTAGTATTGTATATGGGGGAGAGTCATTGGTATTGAAGGTGTGAACGGGTTGGTTAAGTTAAGGTTTTGATTCGATGCTTTGACAATGCAGTGATATGTCCCATAAAACATTGAAAGAGGGTAGAGGGATGGCATGCGGAGCAAATGAATTTTGTTTGAGTAAAATAAACTTAGTACTAGAGCATGATCTGTGTTAGATTGCCCCTTATTTGAAGGAAGTAATTCAAAATATTATATCGCAATCCATGTAATTCAGTGGCTACGGGCGCGTCTAACTCTCATGCACCGATGCACTATTTAACTTTTTATCAATTCTGCATTAGAGACCACATGGTTCGTTTTGATTAAATAAATTGGCTTAAGCCCTCCATTTAATCCAATATAAATTGATATTTAAGTGGCTACGGACGTGCCTACTTCTCGTGCACCGCTGCGCACACTTGCACCGGTGACGGAACAGCCATGGTGAGCCGCGCCGGACTGGCAAATGAAGACATGGAATTCGTGCAGTTCCATCCAACAGGTAAGCAAAGGGACACACTTATGCATTTGAGGCTGTGTAAACACTAAACCCTTGTCCGGGCCGTTAAATATCTTGATGTTCACCGCCCGATCGCCCGACGTTTAAAGGAGTTCAAGCATGAGTCTTGCAATATTGAATCAAGAGCGTTTGAAATGCGCTTTATTCACAACGCTGAGATTGTGCATTTCGGCATTTTTGAACATATTGGGATCCCTAGTTAGCAGCTCAAGAGCCGATATAGCAAAGAGAATAGGCCTAGCATGGGCAGCACACAACAAGATGAGCAGAATTTGGAGATCAACACTGTCTAGAAAGACCAAGACGCGACTGTTTCGCTCAACGGTAGAGTCAGTTTTCCTATATGGAAGTGCAGCATGGACACTCACAGAGTCACTGGCAAAGAGAATCGATGGTTGTTTCACGAGACTGCTAAGATCAGCACTTGGGTTCACTTGGAGAGACCATGTGAACAACAAAGAACTAAATGCTGAAGTACCGAAAGCCACAGATACAATCAAACAAAAGAGACTCAAGCTGGCTGGTCATTGCTATAGGCATCCCGAAGAAGCTGCATCCAATCTAGTGTTGTGGACCCCTAATCACGGCAAGCGAGGGCGAGGAAGACCGGCGCGGACGTTTGTGCAGCAGCTGCGAGACGACACCGGCCTCCAAGATCGCGAGATGGCATCCTTGATGTTGAGCAGGGACCAGTGGCGGATCCAGGCAGGTCGATGTTTCCAACATCGACCTAGGTAGGTAGGTAGGGATAATACGACAAGAAATAAGGTATACAAAAGTTAAAGTCAAAGGAAAATCTAGACGGTCGCTTTTGAAATAAAAGTCTCGTTCTCTTTGACTCCTTATAATAATGATTTTGTCCCTCGTTGCATGAATCTACGGCATCCATTTACCAAAACATATTTAGCTAATTTTATATTTGTTAATTTGACTCTAGGCATTTACGGCGCTGGCTGTTTGATCACTGAAGGCTGCCGTGGCGAGGGCGGATACCTGATCAACTCTGAAGGCGAACGATTCATGGAGCGATACGCGCCATCGGCTAAGGATCTCGCTTCCAGGTAAGTTTGGGAACTGATCATAACACAGGGTGTAACATAAGGGTCGAAACCCTCGGTAATATCGAGGGAAACTCATGATTACCGAGACACAATTTGGATTAACTGGAGGCTAAATCCATGTACCCTCGAAAGATAACCGATGCAGAGTTCCTCTGGCTTATGTTAGATAACACATTGTGCGACGAGTTACTCTCTTAAAAAGTGTTCCTATGATATGTAAGGTAGGGTAGGAACATAATGTATAAAGGGTATGTCATCTTTCCATGTCTCAGTTAAGAAATTGATGGAAGTTTAACTATAGATGTCTATAAAAGACCGGAAAATGGCGTTTGAAATCATGGAAATGACCGCGTTAGGCTTGCATACTCTTTTTCAGACTTCTCATACAAAGTGTATATTCTTTCATTCTTCACAAAACAAAACAAAAAGACAATTAAGATAATATATATTTTAAAATGGAAAGCTGGTTATACAAGAAAAAATGCATACCTTAATGAGGACATCATATTTGGCTCTTTGCCTTTGAGCATTGTTATTAAGTTAATATCTTCTTTGTACGAATGTACTTGTCTCTTGTTAATATCTAATCCAACTCAGCGACCTAATAGTTTTCTAGGTTCAGTGACATATTATATAAAGGTGTCATACTTGTTACGAAACGAGTAAACTAATATCGATTTGTCTGGTTATATCATATGGGATCTTGTCTAATACACGAAATCATTTCGGAACTAAATTAATAGGATAGGTTATCTTACGAAATATCGGAGTAAATAAATGTCATCGAAAACCGTGCAATTAGTTTCGAATAAAATTCCCACGCCATACATTATGAAAAAAAAAAATACAATATTGAATTATATTAAATGTTTCACCTCGATTCTATTCAGGGATGTCGTATACTGCGAATAAAATGTTCTCTGGCCCTTCTCAAACAAACACCATTTGAATATATGTTATAGGCTACAACAATATACATGTCTCCTTTCCTTTTTATAGGGACGTCGTCTCCCGTTCCATGACCATCGAAATCCGCGAGGGCCGCGGCGTCGGACCAGACAAAGACCACTGCTATCTGCAATTGTCCCACCTCCCGCCCCAGCAATTGGCCCAGCGACTTCCGGGCATTTCTGAGACTGCGCAGATCTTCGCTGGAGTTGATGTGACCAGGGACCCGGTGCCTGTGTTACCTACAGTGCATTACAACATGGGCGGAATACCGACTAACTTCAAGGGACAAGTAAGTGTGAAAACCCATTTCATTGTCGGACATATAGCGGGCAGGGGTTTTCCTAGGAATTTTGTAAGGGCGCCAAATGGCGCCCTGGCCCAGATTTTAGGGCGCCATTTCCTAAAATATGGGCGCCCATGTTTATGAAGACGAATTTTACTCAACTTTGCCTAAAACGAAGGTCACATACGTAGGGTGTAAGATAAGATGATTCATCAGATAGTGAATAGGTGATCTGATTGTCAGAAGCATCTTAAACATCATTGTCGAGACATTGGAAACAAATATACG
>LQRL01146523.1:5302-18223 GCA_001703475.1 Hydroides elegans | reverse complement strand
CGTGCGTGTTACGCGCAGGAAATCACACCATTCAATTGCAATATGTACATAATTGATAATGCGTAGGTGTGATGAGATTTAAATGTCCAGACCGGATATTGCAATAAGTCTATGGCCTCCAAATATTCAACCTTCTGAAGTGACTGATACAGTTATTTAGATTTCGTCAATCATAACGGAAGGCCTTTGGAGCCTTAAATAAAAAAAGTAATTTTTCTTTAGGGTGTTTGGCTAATTTCTTGTGAAAAGTTCTATATATAGAAGGACTTCAAAATATCATTTTGTTTACCTTAGTCAACAGGAATTTTAAAACCGTAGACTGTTTAGAAGCGGCGAGGACAGGTTATGTTGCCAAGGGATATCCGTTGTTATTGGATCTGGAAGCCACACTATGATTGACATTTCAATATTCTTATCAGAACTGTCTGTTACCCTCTGTCATTTACCAAGTGGACCTTGAAAGTCAACGTTATGATATGTGTAGAACCACGTCTGTTGATAATGACAAGGAGTAATTGATACATTCTCCCCCGATATTTGAGTTTACTGTCTGCACACTAACAAGCGATTACATAGGCGACTGTCGGTCCACTTCGGATAAGTGACATCCATCTTATAAAATCAAAAAATGCAATGATATCGAATGCGAACTGACATCCTATTCAATTGTTAATAATTTATTTCTTATTCTCAAGTCTTGGAATAATTTTCGGGCCAAATTTTTTCTTATCTCTTCGGTTCTATAGCGTGAATCTAAAACCACCAGAAGTAACAATGGTGTAGATGCCTGCTAAACAATAACTTACATTATACATATATAACAATTATGCCTTTTTCATTTTAGAAAAGACCTGGCTGGGCGACATGCGGTGGACAGCAAGGAGTTCCAGGACATGTTGTCAAGGGAAACGGCAAAGTTGGAGAAGCTGCATTCACAGGAGCTGCAACTGCAACAGCAGCGGTAAGTAGCCGCTTAGGGAGCTGAACTGGGCATTAAGGGCTAATACATGTAATATTATAATTTAAACCTGTTTGCACCCTAAAAATAGCGGTTCTTTTTAACTTTGTTTTGTTTGGCAACATAGCTTAGGGAGCCCTAGGAGTTCAATCGGGCATTCTTCAAACCCAGGGTTATATCATACTTTTTTTATTGGCAGCTTAGTGTGAAGGATGCCGAGACATAACTTGATGGCTCTGTCACCAAATTGGTAACCCTTCATTAATTAAAAAAATGCACAATCATGATTTCCTTTCCTATCGTTCTTGTCCCATATACTTTGGTGAAGCATATACTCTTGAAACAGAAACGTACAAATGTTTATATATGGATACTTCCCTCCGTCGATCGGGATAAATTCATGTTTTAGGCTAAATATTTCGTTTCATAATTACATAAAGTGCCTCATTGCTAAACAAAATGTAACTGCTCATGTTTTCCCATAAGGCCTAATCCCCAAACTCGTAAACAATTAGTAAGGAGAATCCTATGTTACATCGCTTATGTTTTATAGGAAAAAGGCTTCAATCGCCAAAACATTTGGAAATACTTAAGCTGAAATCATGCTCACAAAAATAAAGCATCGTCTGGTAAATTTGGTTTTCGAAATAAAAATCAAATTAATTATATCTTCTTTGTTTGAAAAATAGCGGATCCTGCCCGGACTAGAGCTTTACTTAATCATTATAACGAAATATATTTCCCAGTTTGATATTCGAGCACAGGTTCGTTATCCATCAAGCTAACATTTACTTATTTTGACTTCAACATGTCAAAAACTAGATGAAATTACGACCTGTCATATGATACCATATGATACACTATAAGGTTGCAAATACATTTCCACGTCAAGTAAAATCTTTTCATTGCTCAGGCGCAGATTTTAGAGACCCAAGTTGTCGTCAGTGTTCATGCGCATCATGTAAACGCATCACATACCCTCGCCTAATGAAGCACCGTCTTTTATGGTGTTTCAGCCAGCATTAACCTGTATGACAATGTTGCCCCATTTATCGCCCGTCACGTTTATTCTCCATTATCGCCTATCACGTGGTAATTTCGTCACGGCGCTGATTGCTCTGTATCTTGTCTTCTCCTGTGTGAACAGCAAATGGAATGAGTCTCCATAGAATTCAAACGTCACAATAAAGGGCTGGTTCATAGCTATTTGCCGAATCAGATGGGCAGAAATTTCAAGAACATTTTGTTAATGTTTGTACTGATAGAGATTTACCTTCCTTAGTCGGATGAATTACCCTTGTATTGAGTTTGCGTCACGTTTGCCTAATGGCTATTGTTTCTTTTATATGCAAATGAGAAATGCCAAGTACCACCAGACCTCGTGTTTTTTTTAAATGAATAAACCAATTCAATTCATAAAATGAATAATCCCGCTGTTTTCTTAGAACTACAAATTGCTTTAGATTGAAGAAAAATGGAGAAACTTGGTACTCACGTCGTGATCCTCTAAGTAGTTAAATTTATTGAAAGCTTTACTCATTTTTGAGATGGATGGAGTGGCTTTCCCATTGTTATATCACTGTGCAATAGTTCTACTTTTAAATCTTTAAAACGCAAACGAGATTAAAAAAAAGGGATTTCATAAAGAAGGAAACCAGTTTTGAAAAACTGATGATCTCATACATGTATATGATTTTGTGTTAAAAGTTTTTGATGGTTTTTGCAGGGTTCAAACGCTGACAGAGAAATACGCCGAGCTTGAAGACGAGTTCCGTTTGGCGCTTCACATGGAGAGCAAACGCTTCAATGAGGTTAGTATTGTCAGTTAAACATTTTATGGAAAAAAAAATAACCCAGTCCGATCCGGTCAGGCGAAGGATACATTTGGTTCGAATAAAATCCATATAGGTGGTTTTTAAAAAAATGTATCAAACACCTAAACATATTTAAAGGTCCGGTCGAGCGAAGAATACATTTGGTTGGACATAAATCCAAATACAATGTAGCTAAAAAACTTATACAAGTTGTATATATGACACCGAACCCTATTGAAGGGTCTGTAATTAACCCAGTATACGGCGAGATGATACACGGATTTCTAGTTTAATGCGTTATTATTTTCGACCGGCGTCTAATCATCCACAGGAAACGAACAATTTTATGCTGTCATGACCTGCTTACAAGACCATTATCCGTCGGTAATTTTCCTTGACGCATCTGCCCATCCTTTAGTTTAGATGTTAAAAAGGTTCGGCTATGTTTTGTTTTATTTAGCTCTACATGTATTTTTTTAACTGTGTCTTCTGATGTCTTTGGCAATAAGCTGTCTGGTCCTCATTATTAAAGCAACCAAAAAAGTGCAAATGAAGCGGAAACCACAAAAGGGAAAGGATTTAATTGAAAGGTTATCACTTTGAAGCCATACAACATGTATATAAAACAAAGGAGGTGTCGATTCCATTTTTCAGCCACATATTAAAAGTTATGTCGTCAGTAAAGGATTAAACGTTGCTGGTCCAATGAATTCAAAAGCATCTCATTTCCTGAATCCGTTTCACATGTCTGGTATACTCCTATTTTGATCGGTTATAAATATACATATAAGATAATGAAAAGGGAAATACACAAAATATAAAAGAAAAGAACCTAATATTAGTGTCCTTTTTTCAGACCGCACGTTTTCAGAGGTGCTTTACTTCTGAGAGTAAGCCTAAATGATTTGAGTTTTTTTGCTTGATGTCCCGAGAATGTGTCATTAAAATGAGAATAAATCCTGGTGGCACACGCATTCTAATGCCTTAGCATTTTGAGATTAATTAAGTAAACTATGATAAATGAAATAAAGAAGTGCTAAATAAACATGTAGACTAAATTTTCTTCGTTCAAAGTCTTTGTCGGAAATCTTTATTATTTGGGATTGTCATAAAATGGTGCCTTGTTTCAGTGTCCGAGAAACTGTTGGTAGATGCTATGCGATATTTTTGACATATGTTGAAGCCCTAATACGGTATTTTATATACTACATATTGATTGCAATAAAATTGTAAGGTATACTATCATACGGAAGGATTGTCAGTCTCTAAAAATGGAAGCTATCAATAGATCCTTTAAGGGGCAACTGCCATGTAATCTCGTTAGCTTTAAATTAGCGACTTGTATATAGGAAATGGTGGACTATATTTAGATGATGAATGATGAGCAATATCTGATTGATGTTGTTCTTAAACAATCGGCCATTGAACACGAATCCGTCATTGTTCATGAATATTTTAAGATGATACATGATTGATGATTTATAGTTTAAATACCTTAAATAGAGCTGAACGCTCCTCCTGATCAGCACATTTCCTCACCTTTACTAGAATACATATTAGCATGTGAAACCGGATCAGATATGTTTACAATGGTATCGGAAACTGTAATTGGAATGAGCTTGGAACAATTAACGTAATTTAGGTGGCATGTGTTAGCCTGTTCAGAAGCAACTCCGTTTATAGGGCCTTTTGCCTGTAAAACAAATTGAGCGTTTTTGTTTTTTTGTATCTTGTCACAAGCAATGATACTTGTTTATGGCAACAATTATTACATCTGTTGAAATTCTCCTCAGTTTGGTAAACAAATCATGAAATGATCCAAAAATCGCTTTCAATAGTTCCTGTAACCTCATCACTGACATTCGGATAAAAAACCATAGAATACGACGTATTGAGATCTTTGCCCGAAAAATAATTCTTCGCAAATTAAATGTAAACCAAATCCTTCTTCCACATACCGGTAGTTTCTTTGTTAGATAAAAAGCTATGATGTCCCGTTTTTATAATTGCCGTAAACTTATCATCATAGATGTATTCGGATAAAATATCCACTATAACAATAAAAACCTCGCCTATGATTTGTTTTATCAATAACATCTCTTTTTACTACCCATCCCTCCTTCCAGCTACAAAACGCCAACAAATCGCTGAGCGAAAGCGCGGCCGTCGAACATTTGTCTACGAGCATTCCTTATTTTCCCAATCCCAAACTTGTTTAAATCCCTTTGATCACCTACTTTTCTTCATCCCTCCCGCAGCTCCAAAACGCCTACAAATCCTTGAGCGAAAACGCGGCAGTGGAGCGTCGAGAACTAGACGACCTACAGCGCAAGGGTGACAACAACGGCGAGATGGTCTCGGAACTGACGCAATTGGTCAAAGAGCAAAAGGGAAGGATCACTGAGCTAACTAAGGCCAAGCAGGAGCAAAGTGCAGAGTATCGGTAAGTGAAACAGCACAGCCACAGAGCAGTTTATTGCAATCTATTGATAAAGCCTTTCTGGTATAACTATGGTGACATAAGGGTGAGTGTATTTTGGATCACAGTAATCGAGAAGTGTATAGCTAGTCCTTTTTATTTATAGTGAACAGTTTCGGGTTTAAAGTTGACAGTCGCATTTAGCATTAACTTTGGCGCGGTTTTATTTTGCGGTAAGTTGGAAGATAAATTGATAGGTTGTAATAAAAAGTTTGACAGAGGACGTATATACAAACAGCTGGAAAATGTCAAGTAGAATAATTAAGAGGCATTCGTGATACAACTAAACGGGTTTTCCATAAATGAACGCATTAACTTCATATTATTGTGTCACGACGACGAGAAAATGAGAGATGAGCTACGAAAGCACTTAGGGCAAGGCTTATAAGGCGGTGCAGCTTTAAGCCTTTTTATGTTTGACCGCTACACTTGTTACAAGACAGCAGAGAATGGTGGTTTTGCATGATTGAAGACAATGTCCATCCTTAAATTGTTTATGAATATGGATGCATTCATGTTAATTTGATGTCTACAATGTATCGCGTTTCTGCTGTTTGACAGGGAGCGGGTGGGGACACTTGAAGCACATTTGGAGGAAGCCCGAAAACGCATGTTGCAGCTAGAGATGCTCAAGCAGGTATGATATTGGTCTCTCTCTCTCTCTCTCTCTCTCTCACTCTCTCTCTCTCTCTCACTCTCTCTCTCTATATATATCTCTCTCTCTCACCTATATATCTCTCTCTCACACTCTATCTCTCTCTCTCTCTCACTCTCTCTCTCTCTCTTTCTCTCTCTCTCTCTCACTCTGTCTCTCTCTCTCGCTCTCTCTCTCTCTCTCTCTCTCTTTCTCTCTCACACTCTCACTCTCTCTCTCTCTCTCTCATCTTTGTTTTTGTCTCGTTAATAGGTGTTTCCTACACTCACGTAGATTATAATTCAATCTATTGGCTTAACGTTTTAAAAGGCAGTGAAGTGGTTTTTGTTCTTGAAGAAGTGCTCTGTTGAATGACTAGATGCACAGGACAAACGGTAAAATCCAGTTTTTTACAATTAAAACAAAACTGATAAAAGTACTTTAGATGAGTTAATGCAAAATCAATTTCGAAGACAAATGGTTTAAGCTGATTTCGTAAATCTTTCATTTCCTGTAGGAGAAAGTGAAACTTGCCTCGCAAGTGCAAGCGCAAGAATCTGTGATCGAAGGACTGAAGGCGGAACGTAAGCTCTGGGGCGAGGAACTCGCGCAGCAAGGTGAACCATGTTTGACGTTTGAATATTATTGTGTTAAAAGAAAAATGAATTCATAATCGTCCGCTTAATATCATTTTAGCAGGTGTTTATATATTTACGCGTTTTCCTAATATATAGAACTGTTTCGGTACTTATTTTGCAAAAGAAATAAATATATGGATAAAACATCTAACACCATGTTACAATTTCATTCATATTTTTCTGTTTATGTCCATAGATTTTTTTCGATATCATAAATGTATATGTATTCGATGTTCATAATCTGTCGTAATTAGACGGGCCAACAGGATGTCTTATATATTATTGAACTGTTTTGTATTTGTATTGCATGAATTTATATGTAAATATGGATTTCTTTTTGTTAATCAAAGGAGCTGCTCTTGGGCAGGATCGCGGTCGAATGGAAGCTAAAATCGAATCTCTGTCGTCAGATATAACTCAGTTAAAACGCCAGTTAGACGTACGTATATTTTTCGTTTATTCTCAGTTATTTTGTTTTATCACATCGTTCTTGCATTATTGTTTGTAGGAATGCTCGTTTATGTCCTTCCTTCATGACCATGTATCCCTGTCATTGTTGCAGCATAAACCCTCACTTGGAATCTAGGGTATGCTCATTCATTTTTCATGCACGTCTTCCCTCAAATTAATGTATAAAATTGCGGAAAAAAAATAAAGATAAATCCCCTGCGTTTACAATCGTGTGGACCCATTCACAATGAGCTGGCTCATTGTTGGAATTCATTTTTCTAATGGGCAATCTAAATCAAGTATAAAACAAAACGTAAAAAGTTAAAATGAAGTGATGGGTACAGTGTGATGTCAAGCCCTCTTAAGCCATTTGCATTTCTTTGACGGGCCGCCTAAAAGCAATGGAGTTAGACACAAGAAAAAATAACTCAAGAGGGGTATCTATTCCCGTGAGAAAAGAAAAAACTTTAAGACCCATATCATGTCTTGAGGCGTCAGCGCCCAATGGAAGATGATGCTTGTTTTCTCTTGCCTTTTAGCGTAATGAGAATGTGTATAGATTTACTCACTTAAGGAAGCTATCGCTTAGACCGCCCATGTGTAAAAACATCAATATGCTTTTAGATAATTTTTAACCGAATAGTTTTGTTTTTATATCATTAACTTGTTTTTGTATATTGAAAGTAAACTTTTTTCTCTCTGATAAATTGGCTTTGTCAATCAATGGGGGTCAGCAAATGCAATACTGGAGCGACAAGAAATTGCTCGATGCTTCTAATATTCCCATTTTGTCAATCTATTAGTATTGATATCAACTTTAATCAAATACATTGTAATTGTTCCACCCGCTCTTTTCTCCTCTATTTCATAAGGATGATGTTAATATTCATAGGCTTATATTGTGCCTGTATTTTTTTTGAGTACCAATTTCACTTTATAAGAAGAAAGCAAAGGCCCCTTTCTACTCGGTCTGAGCCTACTCTTTCCATGTCACGCGCCTTATGTATTCCCTTTGTGTATATTGCAGCGAGAAGCCGATGCCGTCAAAATCAAAACCAAGATCATCGAGGACCAGACGGAGAGCATTCGCAAACTCAAAGATGTGAGTGAAACCCTGGATTGACATTCTAGTTTTTGATCTTATGAAATGGAATTAATCATATTTATTGTTTTTTTACAATGGGAATGACTTTAGTAAATGGTGTTCGTGTTACAATTAATGGTTGACATATTAATTTGATGAATGGAAAACTACAGCAAAGTAAAACATTATGGAGAACCTTATGAATAAATTATAAGATGCTTGACTTTTATACATTGTTTGTTATGAAAAAAAAAGGTCATTGACTTAAAATCCAGGTATAACATTAGCCATTCATGTTGAGACAACTTTCCTCGTTAACGTTATTTGGAGATGGTTACTGAACGGTACTACTCCAGAGATATGAAAAGGGTCCTGTATAACTATCCAAGCCCAACAGACCGTTGGGATGGAGTGCCTTTATTTTCTCCAAGGCTGGAGATTTTTATTGCATTATATTTACATTATGTCTGATTGAGCACAGTAATCTGATGAATAATGTAACCCCGGAGTCTTGCATTATTTTGTTTTTGTTTTGAATTATTAGTTTGCAGCTAAATATAGATATCGAATGATATGTGTTTTTTTGTGTGTGGTTTGGTTCGGCGATGTCATGGTTCGGCATAGTTACGTACGAAATAAAAATGCAATTCTATTGGAAAAATGTATTTTACTAGTTTCAAATAGGTTTATCAAATAATATTGTGGTCTTTAATATGTTGGCTTTCTGAATCACTTAAAATCGTAACGTAATTCTACGCAACACAGTGTGGATCCAAAAACATGATAAATGAATTTCACTGGCTTTTGACACATCTTTTCGATTGCAATTGTATTCTATACTCCATAAGGCAACCGATTCATATCATATTGTCTTCTTGATAACCAAAACACCGTCACACATATTAATCCAAAGTTACAAATATGTATGTATTCTCCTCTTTTTCAAATGTGTATATATTCTGCTCAAATTGATAATGATATGGCTTCAGTTATAGTTTTCTCCATTACTCTGTTTTTTTGTTGGCAATTTAATAATCAGAGAGTGATCGTAAAATCTGTTGTTAGGGCTCTATCCAGTTATAGTCATTTAAGTGAGAAGATGCCCCAAAGGCAGACATCTTTTTGTAACTGATACTCCTTTAACTAAATTCTACATGCCAATACCTGTCAATATCTTTCTTCATTAGAAATTGTAGAAAGTCTCTGTGCCCTCTCTTTGTATTTTTAGCAAAACCATTAGCAAAAAATAGTATATAGAATATACTGCGCCCCAAATAACAATACTTATTCTGACGTTCTTGTCCCTAAGATATTTGAAAACAAAAGTCGCGTATAACCGGAATGCGTATAATTAAGATAAGTTATTCTTATCTCATCGCGGTCACAGTCATGAAATAAAAAAATATCCTTTATTGATTCAACAAAATGATATACCAGGCGCGGATTCAGAAAAAAAGAGCTAATTGCCAAACATTATTTTATACCATTATATGTTCCTCTTTCTTCGTTACCAGGGCCTTCTCGAACGCGACGCCGAGATCAAGCGCCTTCGCGAGTCCAACGTGAAACAGGCATCAGAACACGAGGCTGCATTGTCGGCCGAAGTAGCAGCAACAAGTGAGCTGCAGTCTCGGTTGGAGCGGGCGAAGGATCGCAAGGAGGAGCTCAAGCAGCAGGTGGCCGATTTGGAGGATAAGCTCATTGACACAGAACGCGCGCATGGGTGAGTTGGTTGAGTAATATATATATATATATATAGTAAGCGTTTCCTTAAAAGAAACTTAATATTTTTACTAGAAAGCACGCTTATATCCATATCCATATAGCACCCTGTAGAATTCACTTCTTCTTTTAACCCAAGGAAGAAAAACCATTGTCGTTTGAAATCAAAAACCCTTCATTTCATGTGGCTGTCCTTGGAACAAATATTTTGCAATGACCTCTCATTGCAGTAGAAGATCGTGTATCTTCTCCTTCTAGTCATGTACATGTATTTACCCATTCATAAATACAACACCTCATTATTTCTTGTCGCCTGCCTATCCCTATCCTATAGTTTGACAGTGACCTGCCATCACAGTGAAAAAAAACATATCGTCATCGTATTGTAAAAATTTCACCCGTTGTCATAAACAACAAACCATATCTTCTCGTTCGTCTTTCTATCCCTCTTCCATATTCTACAGTGACCTGTCCTCGCAGTGGAAAAAGAAGGCAAACGCGATCGCCGAGTTGGAGCGCCAAGTATCCACGATGCGCGACACGTGGCAGAAAAAGGAAAGCAAGCTCAGCGAGGAAAGGGACAAGGCACTCGAGGCAGCAAGGTAGGATGGGGATTCATTTTAGTTGTCCGTGTAACGAAAGCAATGTATGATTTCAAGTTTCTTTAAATGTCAGTGTGACAGTACGTGTCATTGCAAAACATTGTAAAGTTTTGGTTAAACTCAGTCAGTGCGAGACATGGTCCAGATGATGATACTAGAGTCCGCCCAGAAGGAAGGGCTTGTATTTTATTTGTCGCTTTGACGAAGAGGTCGTTATGTTGCCAAGCAAATAATATTAATATCGGCTGGTGTAAAGTTAGTTCTTTCGATCACTTGCTACGGTGGAAACCTTGGCGCAGAGGTTAGCGCGTTCGCTTGGTAAGCGAAAGTACGGGGTTTGTTTCCCGAGGCTGGCACCCATTGGTCATTGTTCAAAATAACAAAGTATGACACAATATGACCCAAATAGGGTGGGCCGTGTCGTTAAACAAATCACATCATTTCATTTCATCTTCCTAAAATGAGCAACCACAATACAAATTCAACCATTCAAAACACCAACATTCTCTCTTTTCTGTCACAGAATCGCTGTGGACAAAATCAAGTCGGTGGACGGTGCATTTCGGCAGCAGCTTGACGCCAAGGAGCAGAATCACGCACAGGCCCTGCACAAACTACAGCGCCAGGCGGACGAGGATGTTGCTGCTGCGAACAAACGGGTAAGAATTGTTTGTCTTTTATGTTTTTTTTTTTGTATTACTAAGCGTGGTTTATAATCCGATATTTTTGAAAATAAACTAGTCTTGCAGTCTGTGTTTTTCTTCTTTTCTTTTGCTAGCTTACTTGATTAATTTTACCAGTTAAACCAAAAGGATTGTCATAATGTATGAGTACTCAAACGAGTCTGTGTATACTATACTCGGGCGTTGTGATGCTTCCTACTTAATTAGGAACTATAGATCCGTAGAATGAATCATAATTCCATAACTTTCAAGTACTGATTTACAACTGTGCCTTTGTCAATGTGTTTTCTTAAAGATGGAAAACATGAATTTAAATTATCGATTATAGAAATAACGCTGTTTTGTTGTGGCCATATGAAAATTCATACAAATGATGATTTTTTTTTTTTGAAAAAATAAATTTCAAAACAGATCAATGACCCTTGATTACTAGCTTCTACAGTTTTGTTTATATTTAATTGATATTTAATTGCTTTTCGGTTTGATTGACAGGTGCTCGAAGTGGAGCAGGAGATGCGCGAGTTGCTGGGCGAGAACGAGGCCAACAAGCGCGCCATGGAGGACAAGGTCAAGAAACTGACGCGCGCCATGAGCGAACTACAACAGGGGCTATTCTGAAAAAAAAAAGACATGTACAGCCTTTCATATACCCCTTAGTTGCCTCTTGAATGTTTTAGCATCAACAATGTCAGGCCCGCCACAGATACCCCAACAGAGTGAAGCGTTCCATGAGTATTATAGGGATAATTCCGAAATGAATTGTGCTTCTTTGTGAGCAGATTTTCAAAGTATGGAATGATGTACATGAAAGTATAAGCATATCTGCTAAGAAACCTAAAATAGAGGGGTCGAAATGATGTTGTACAGATTAAAATAAACAGCTCAGTTTCTATCCGATTCTATTAAATGCAGTCATTTTATATAAGATATACATATCATGTGAAACATATTGTCTAGATACATAGTACGTCTTAAATGTAGTTCAAGTAAAAATATAAGTGCAGTTAGATTTATCGCGCTTTTCCTTATTTTCCCATTTCCCTCCACCCACCATTAAAATGTATGCAATACCCTATATATTTTGTAGGTGATTTTTTTTCTTAAGCGCATGGGGGTTTAATAAACTACTTGATTGTATTAGTCTTCTTCACGGTGAACTCATATCCTATTTAATTGATTACAACTGTGTTCATTGGCTTTGTTAAAACCATAATACAGTCATTGTATGAATTCATTTTTTGAAATTCTACACCAAGGTGAAATTGAATTACGCAAGAAAATCAAACACACACAATAAAGCAAGTGCAGGTCAGGTGTTAAGTCATGCACGTGAAAGGGTCTCCGATCCAGGCTTAACCTCACAGTCCTTTCGGTGTCATTCTCCTAATAGGCCTACTAGTTGTTGTTAGAAATTGTAATTGTTTATCTTACTCAAATGTTGTTATATCTATGTTTGCGTTGCTTTTGATTAGCGCCAAATGTGTGAGCCCTTAAGAGTGAATAAACGAAATTTACTGGTGATTATTGCGGTTCACGGAATCGAGGGAAGGAAATAATAGTTATGATACAATCGGTAATCTCTGAAGTATGTCATGTAGGAGTTATTAATGTTAACATATATTTAATTTCGAGTAACTCTATAGTGGGAAGCTAAATCTGTGATAAGTTAAAGGTCATTAGGACACGATTATTATTTATTTTAATGTTTTCATAGCTGAGTAATATATGAAAATTAACAATTCATTATTGGGCAAAGGGAAAGCTGATAAATCATTATTGAAAAGCGAAAATAATAGAGCAACTGCATGAAAATGTCATTATTTGCCAACGGTCAAACAATTAGTAAATTTGTGTTTC
>LQRL01146518.1:1112-12467 GCA_001703475.1 Hydroides elegans | reverse complement strand
GGGGGGGGGGGGGGGGGTAATATTTATAAAAATAGGGGTAGTTTGAAACCGCTCGAACGGAATGTCCCGTATTGGAAAACCAATTTCCGGATTTTAAACTCAGTTAAAACTGAATGTAACACAATAATCATACTTACATTCATCAAGCGCAAACTCATCCACTTTCGTTCCACTCATGTATCTCCACCCATTTTTCCTAAACAACATCTTTCTCTGGAATTCCGGCATAAACACATCCATCATTTCCATGGCAACAGAACTGGACGCGCATGGCGTGAGACTCTGTTTCGGCGCAACGTTGTCACGCCAACTTGTGATCATGCGTTGGTTTGTTGTCAAGTTGGGAAAGGAGTGCTCGTCGACCATGTGGGAACCTTCGTATTCTGAGAGAGGAGAAATGAAAAGGATTAATACAAATTACAAATTAAATGTAAATATGGTCTTTCCACATTTTTAAATAGTAATTAAAAAAACACATTGTTTGTATTGATATATTATATTTTATAGATCTTATGAAATTCATGACCGCTATTCGGTGTCGTGTGACAAAACCGATCGTTTATATAAACCATAAGCAAAATTTCTTTGATAAACCCTAATTATCTATATTATATAAATTTAACATTTAGGTTACGCTTAGAGTAGTTTGATGTTTGTTTTAGCCTAGAAGCACACAGGTTCTAAAATCATGTTTTAAAACTTGTGAATCAACATGATACATTTGAAAACATAGCAAACTAATTTTGAGACAGTCTTGGCTGATTATATTATGAATCTAAACGCATAATCTGACATTTTATGTTTCTCTTACCATGCCACATGAAATTGGTCTGTGCATAAATGGAATCGTAGCAATTGAGTAAAGCAATATGCTTCCCTATGTCCCTCGCCAGTTCTTTCTTTGGAACATGTGACAAGAATCCCTTGACATATGCACTGTTTATTCCCTCTGTGAGTCCATTTTCTGAGGAAAAGTATCCCTTTGCTAATTGGCTCTGGCTACGCTGCATAACAATGTCATTGTTGGACCCAAGAGCTAGGCGGAATGCAAAAGGCACTAATATGTCGTGAAGGTAGTCCATTATAAGGGATATCACTTTGACTCGATGATGAATACTGTCTGGCAAGACGAAACACGATGTTTGCTCATTTTCACAAAGCATGACTTGCATAACGTATGACGTCAAATTTGCTGTATCGTGTTTGTTTCCATTGGTTAAGTCTTGATATATTTCAAGTAAATTGATTAGGCCACATGATGATATCCTGTGATATGAACATATATCTTGATTGCAAGAGGGCTGCAGGGACAACTGTTCCTGGCATTGAATAAGCAAATTCTGACATATGTCTTTGGCAGTTTTATTTGTTAACATTGTTCTAAGAGAACCCAGTGTTTGTGGGTTCATAAATGCATGATATAATCCTGAAAGTTGAGTAATACTGAAATTGAATGCGTTGCTATCTAAATCATTTTTATTTGCAGTTCTATCATCCTGTGCCCAGTTATCAAATGTTCGCAGTTCTTCACATTGTTTTTCGACGGTTTGTGGTGTAGATTCTGTTGGATTTGGGTTGGCATTTGAAACATTCAGCAGTTGGTTTAAGCATTGGGAAACGGCACGTGACACATAATGGATGCCGAAGTTTTGCGCGGTTTCGAATGGCGATATTCGTCTTAGGTAGTCTTCGTTTAGTATTGTGACCTGCAAGATCGTGGTTTGATAAGGTGTTAACTTTATTCTAATTTCTAATCAAATTGCAAATGCACATTTCAAAATACATCGACACATTTTTATAATACTTGATATACACATATGTGTTACAGTGAAACTTTGATTTCAACAAAACTATAGTTTTAATTCCCAACGAAAGATCAGTATCTCGGACTATGTATTGGCCAATTATGTCTCGATGAAAATTGGCTTCGCTGATTTCATTTATCAACAAAATAGAAATATTGCTGATGTTATCAAAAGTTTTAATGGATATTTGTGTCCATCCAACATATCGAAACACAAATATGGACCAGCATTTTATTTTTCAAATTAATTTAAAGAGAAACATGTTTTTGATTATATACTACCTCGTCCGTATCTTTACAATGGGGTCCACACTCAATTTTCGTCTGTTCCTCATCGAACGTTTGATTATGAACTTCATAAAATTCAACAACATGTTTGTCTGTATAATGGAATCGAGTGTCTATCTTTTCCACGTTTTCCCGATACACATAGGGGCCACGCTCCACAAACTGAAAACAAATATTATCAAAACTAAACTCGATACATTACCTCAACTTTCAATGTTTTGTGATAAACAACAGTTACATTAGTTAAGTTTTTTTTTTAAAATATTTACCATATAAACCACCAGTGCCGGTTGCACAATTATATGAGTAATACTCCAGTATCGATTATACATAGCGGCTGTGTCAATAACACATTTTTTTCTTAAATATAGATATGCGGGTCACAAACCGGTTTACATGTTTATGGTTCGATATAAAATACCTTGGGCATAGATCCATTATGCAAGAAATCCATCGCATTGGTCAGTTCCCAGAAATATAATCGGTTTGTTCGAGTTCTATATTGGTCATGGACCTGTTAACGAAATATATATTTCTAAGACTCATTTCGAAAAAAAAGATAAATAAATAGAATTTTAAAATTGTCTGTAATTGTCCAATTCTAGAGCAAGCACATTCAGCAAAAACAAGTATCACATGTCTTTTATACAGGGATTCAGCATACAGTGGTGCGCGTTTCTAACTTCTCATGTCAAACGCTAAACGCTAAACGTTAAACGCACAACACATAAACACTAAACCCTTAAACGTTAAACGTTAAACCCTAAACGCTAAACGTTAAATGCTAAACGTTAAACGCTAAATTCTAAACAATGGCTGCGCCCGCACGTGTGAGGGATGTATAAAGTGTATTATTATGTGTGCTTATCACAACCTCTATATTGACTCAAAGGCTAAAACGTTAAATGCTTAACGCTAAACGTTAAACGCTAAACGTTAAACACTAAACACAAAAAAACGCTAAACGTTAAACGCTAAACGCTAAACTTTAAGTATAATGAGAAGTTAGAACCGCGCGCCAATGTATATTAATTTATATAAATGTTAAAGAACAGCTATCAATTTCCGCACATAATTGTTTATCATAAACAGTATATGTGCTCCCTAAATACATTATGAAATTATTGGCAATAATCATTATCACCAAGAAAGTGTTAATGCGTTGGTGCTTTGATATGAGAATCTCATTACATTATTACTATAACGTAAACAGAACTGGAATCAATTTGCCAACGATCAAATCATGATTTATTACATAGATGCAAGTTATTGTAGACAAGTAATGGCCGATATGTAATTATTTTACAAAGTGTGCGTCTTGATTAAAACTAACTTACCCAAATATTAAACATGGAATGGCTTTCGGATTGAATGCATAAATCGTTTATGGTTGATTTGACTACGTGTTGTGGGAATTCAATACCCATGATTAAGGCTATTGTAAGGACGACCAGACCTGATATAAATAATATGATGACGTAAATTATCTTAAAAATAAAACACACATAACCGCTTTCATTCATGATCAAGCAATCATTGTCTTTTTTTTATCAGTCACAGTTCTAAGCGCTTTACAAATAAACTTCCACAGGAATACTACAAGCTACTCCATCAGAAAGATAAGAGTTCAACACTCAAGATATATAGTTAAGCAACTACACTCGACTCTTTTCATGTTGGTAACGACTATCCGAATAAAACCACATATTCAAAAAAATATTACCAACTGTATATATGGTTTTACATTTGGCTCTCACCTGATGCTATAATACCCACACCTAATACTCTGTAGGATGTGCTGTTATTTCCAGAAAATAAATCTCCGAAATTCGACATCAACCCCTTTATATATCACGTCACATTACATAATGAACGAATTTCACATATCCGGGCGCATTGTATCCATGGTATTCGACGCAATTTATATATTCAACATAATCATATATCCAGGCATAAACCATTAATATACCATTTTTAACTGCATAATTATGAATTTAATTATGATCTTATACACATTTTGTATATCGAATAATATATCACAATCCCCTCATGCCTAATAACCTTCTGTTAAGACGTTAACTTGTCTCTGAGAAAGTCCTATTCTCTTTTATATAAGGACTGGGGTGATACAATGCCCTCAAGTTCAATTAAGTTGCGTTGCTTGGCACCTGAGTGGCTAGTGAAGGCATGTAACTAAGGACAAAATTGCTACTCATGCTAAGGTGAGGGGGTGATAGATATGTCTATCAATGCCTGAATGAGATGCACAACAATGGCACAAGAACATAATTTATGGCTTTTATGGTGACTGAAATGAGCTACGAATAAATGAAATAAATGTGGTTGATTTATATCAACTTGTTAACGTGAAGGTAAAGATGTTGATTTTGCATTAGATGCTGTAGAGTTGGGGATAAATATCACCTTAAATTAAGACAATGTTAAAAAGTCACAAAATTTACAAAATATCGATTGTCAGGAGTCACATCATCTGCTCCTATAAGTTGTTTTAAATTAAAGATAACGTTGAAATAAAATTTAACTCATTTATGGCAATTAACTTACAATCAAATTAACATTAGATTTTAATTTATATTATTCACACGTGTGTGCAAAATTTAAAAAATGCTATAGCTATATCAATCATCATTCAATGCAAAGCGTCCAAATCCGTGTGGTATGTCAATAATGACACTAGAATATGTGTTTAAGGTGTATGACAATTAAGAATTGGTTTCAGAATTCGTTTCATGCAAATATATTTCAAATATAGGAGACACATTTGGCGAAGAGGGTAATACAACATATCGTTTAATGGCAGATCCAGGCTCGAAACATAGAAGGGGGTGTGCTTCTATTTACACACTATGTCCTCGAAAGCCATGAACCCATATATGAATACATTTTGTTTGCAGCCCCCTGAAACCACTAATATGATATTGTATTCATAAGCGGTCCAGACACAGTCAATGTATTTGTCTTGTATTTAGAATTACATTTTAAACATGATCGAAATAAATATGCCAATTTAAGTAAAACATGATGTTTCAATATTGAGAAAGAAAAATAAGTTCGAGCCTAAATGATAATTATAATTCATACAGTCTTTTCAAATAGTATCAATGGGCATCATACTTAATGCTATGCCGCCATCGGTCAGCAGAATTTCCGACGCAGGCTGCGAAATTTGTATAAAATATAAAATATAAATCCACTGGCTTAACTATATTTCATACCAATTTTGCAACTCGCATAAGAAATTCCGCTGGCCGGTGGCTGCAGCATAAAAATGGTCATTTAATAAAACACGATTTGTATTGAAATTAGAATTGTGGCTTAGGCCGAGGTTACACAGAACTTTTTAAAAAGTTATCAGTTATAAAAGTGAGCTTTTTTAGTGGTTACACTGACGCAAAAAGAAGTGAAAAGGCTTAAAAATCGAGGTTTTCTCCCGTTTCCCTCCAATATTTCAAAAAGAGTTTAGTGAAATGCATGGTGTCAAACAAACTCAAATGAAGTTCATTATTGTAAAATTGGCGTTTAAAAAAGTCACTTTTTCCCCCGCTAGCAGTTTTTCCCGCTAGCTTTTTCCTCTGTGTTATAGCAAGATTGTCGTTGCAAAACACAGTGTAACCACTTTTGACTTAAAAAAGCCTGCGTGAAAAAAAAGTTGCTGCTTTGTTTGACACGAGTTTTTATAAAGAAAATAGAGGACTAATAGAGGACACAATAGAGGACTAATCCCCTACGTGAAAAACCGTTAGCTCTGTGTAACCGCGGCCTTAGACATCACATCAACCATGTATTATTCATAAAACGTAGAGCTAGAATAAAAATATAAACATATTTATTATAAACAAATATATAACAGGCAATATGATTAAGAAGATTTCAGACACGTTTATCTTGAGACAACCTAACACTAGCTTTTATGAACGAATGTAACGGCCTAAAACGTTCATGATTTTTTTTTTTATGTTTGTAATCTAGTTGTATTTATCTTTTTTATCATTACACCACATCCACTGATAGGACGCCTAAAAGGAGGGAAAGAGGGATGCATGATCGAAAATAGGTCTTCTCAACTGAACTTTCTGCGGCATGATCACTGATGATGGCAAGGGCGCACGCGACTGACATTTTCTGCGATCACTGCGAAAAAAGTAAATCGAGCGATAATATGTTTACTATTTTTCTTTGAATTTGGCAGTGATCGCAGAACAACCCGCACGCGCCCTTACTTTTATAGTGACAATATAGTGGATTTCCATTTTCGGTACCATATGATGATTCGGTTATTGCCTTTTATAAATAGATAAAAGGCGAGTAGTTTGTTACACATATCATATATTGATAGGGTGTCATTGACAGACACAATGTATGATACGTTGAGTGTGATGTTTTCTATATATACTCGGAAGGATCTGCGGCTCACTGGCTCTTTAGTCTAGGCATTTTTCATATTACTTTATTGGCCGTCCCTACCACTTCACCAAAGGAATGACCTACACTTGATCCACTGATCTAGACTTAGAGAAGGGACACCCAATGATACTATCAACTAATTGATAGAGATTTAGAGATATCAGTAATCAAAAAGTGGGATTATGAGGGTAAATATGTATGTAGAAGTGCACCGATGATGCTCTTTATAACAACTTTTGAAATACTTAAATAAATGTTTGAATGGTAGCATTATAAAGATGGTCCAGGTATGAGGTATTTTCCCTTTGGTAAACCCCTTCCCGATCCATTTTTTCATAAACACACATATATCAAAAAGCAAATTATATGGTTCGACATTAACAACCACCCTGCGGCGTATCTATACGAAACTACATATACATATAGAGAGGAAATACTAAACGTTAGAATATTTGTTGACAAATATAAAAGCCTTAGAATTCTATTGGTCTTCTCAATTCTTTTCACACCACTTTCTAAAACAATTGGAATTACCGAAAACTACCTCTTGATGTGCTTCTTAACTGTAGACACGTTAGCTGATAAGTCGACCTTTTGTCATAAAAATCAAAGATTATTACGCCCATTCTTTTATGCATGTTCCTAATGAGTCAACTTCTGTATGTAAACATTGAGTTCATATTTTTGAAAGCCCCCTATTCAATATTGTTATATGTTGAATTACATATAATAAATAAAGTATATCTAGCTAAAATGTTTTCGTAACCGTTTTCAATCTTAAGTTGATTTCAACACAATTGTGTATTTCTTTTATGGGCGAGGCGTCTCTATCGAATCAGTCGAATCATTGGACCAAAAATGTTGACCAAGTAAACTTTGGCATAATACAAGTTTACAACGCAACATGGCAAATATGAAAAGATCATCAAATAAGACATTCAAAAGAAGACAATGTCTCAAGAGATGATTATATTTGATATTACGTGACGCAAATATTAATTCTTCTTGCCAATTAACCTATAAAACTAACTCTTAAATGGTACGAATTCAGTGGGCGATTGCTACCATATGAGAGGTGCTATTAAATGGTTAGGCTTCAATCATGAAACAATTGCGCTACAGTTGATAAGTGTGAAATTGCCTTTCAAAAAATCGTAAAGTGCTTTCGTGTGTTAGCATATCAACAGAAAATGTAATCATGTTTTAAAACAAATAAACACAACATCATCTGAACCGATTCACGCGTCCTGAAGTTATTCAAGGAATTTTGAAGAACATATGGATATTAATTGCATATTGGATATAAATTGAGCATTAATTGAATTAATTTTGTTACCGATTAAAACTGGAAATATACTATTTTCAAAAATTGGATACTTACTCGTTGGATTATAATTGAATAAATGTTGTTACTGCATAAAAAATAATTTGATATTAATTGAAAACAATTTCGGATATTTTCATAAAATTGTTTAGTTCTTTTGGAATATAAAGAGCGGGGCTTGAGGAGAGAAGACAGGAACCATGGCAGCTAACCTGAGCAACAAGGAGCTGGCCAAAATCCTGGGAGTGGTCAGCTTCGTTGGCAAACTCAAAGATAGGTGAGACAAATGTTTTACCTTTCATCCATGCATAACCCATTCACCACTCTTTGCATAACGACGCGATATAAAACCAAATATCTAAACGTCGCCACATAGAAAGGAAATTGTCATTGGAACATGTTCTGGGTCATTTTCATGTCGCGACGTTGAAGGATCGTTATTCTCACGTTACGTAACGTTTCGTCGTTATGTTGATAAATCACGCCAACGGTTGTTACTTGGTATCTGGCACACTAACGCATATATATTGTATATAGCTAGGATCGACATAAGCTCAATGTTTAGAATGTCATATAATTTGATTGATATTTGATAATAAAAATCACATTCTTATAGAATGAAAACATGACAGCCATGATAATTTCAAGCTTCACAATGAGGAGCTAAATGATGGAGTTTTTGTCCAAAACGTCGTTTAGACGTGTTTATGTGATCTTTCTGTTTTAAACATGAAGGTTTGTAACTGAACAACTTTCTTGAACAATTAGAGTCTACATAGACTTCTAGTCCAGACTTCTCCATATCAACAAATTAAGTTATCTGACCAATATTTGATGGGTGGATAAGTTTGAATCCTTTTTTAATGTAATGAAGTTGTTATATAGTTGTAGAGACAGTTGAAGTTAATTATGCATATAGATACTGATGTATAATTGAATATGTTTATAAATTAACATGTATCCGAATATTGTATGCATTCCGAACTGAAAGAGTCCCGTAAACATGTAGGTTTATTGTTTTATTATTATTAGCTATTAAGATTAGGCGATTCATAAAGATTATGCAATGGACTAAATGCACGACATTTTGCTTCAACCGAGTTGTTATCTAAAAATATGTTCAGCAAGACCTCGCCCGACGCCGAGGACCCGTTCTTATTTTGATCCATAAAAAAGTTTTCCGAACGGTCCTTTCCACTGTTGATATAGAAATGATGCTGCTTTGACGTCGCATCGACACCAGACGTTTGACTACATTTATCCGAAGTCGGGGCTTAAAAATGGCGTCCGGAAAACCATTGATATATTTGAAAACATAAATAGCGTGTTCAGATATAAACTGACCAAAAAAACTTAAATGTTTTATTTGAATTAGAATTGTCTTCCATTACAAATTAAACTACTGTAGTATTGAAATCTTAGCGCACGGAAAACCGGATATATATTTTAACTTATCGAAAAAAAAAATAATTCAAAATTACACTATTTTATGCAGTGTCTTGCTTAGCAATTTATTACATTTACACATTGTATATATTATTTTTGTAAATAGGTGTATACCCTACTTTCACGTCCGGAATTTTCTAAGTCCAGCGAAACCTGTGGAACATCCCTTATATTCAAGAGGTCATATGTAGGGGTTAATTTGAATTTACATATATTTTGACCCGAATCAGAGTCGGGAATTAGCTCACAAATGTCAAAGATCTAAACCTCAAACAATAACCAGGGGACTATTTTAAGGTCCGGTCATTAATCAAACTTTTTCTTTCTAAATAGCTTTAGCTATATACCATTTTAAAATGTCGCTTTATTATAAGAGCAAAGACGTCTAAAATTCTGCTGGGGGATAAACCACCAGTGTACCCATGTCTGATTTTACCATGTTATTTGCCTCATTCATTTCAAGAATATAATTACATACTGGTCATTGATTATATTGAATCGTTCTGCGTTTAATTCATTATTGCAAAATTTTCTCAGCTGAATCTAAAAATCACCTCATGTTATTGACAAAATTATCTTTTTTTTTAAATAAAAAATCGTTGTCCCCTTCTACCCCAACTAGGCTTTTATTGAAACCAATGTTAAAACTATTATATTTTCAGATGTTTCAATGGATTCATTCAAATTATTAAGTTTTTTACAATAATAAAAAGTAATTGAAATATTACAAAAATATTTTTTTTTCCAAAGCCATTGAAAATGAGAAAACGCCCTAATATAAATGAAACAAATCGTGACTTTCTATAGCGGACTGGACATCGCGAGTCCGTCACGTTCTGGGGATAGAAACGAAAATGAAACAGCTGGAGGAAATAGTGGCTATAGAGCTCATTACGTTTACTTTAAGTGACTCTGATAGTTCCGAGGATGAGACGTCGTGTGAGGAGACCGATTGTTAGAATCTATATGAAGTTCTGTAAATGCGTTGATTTTGGTCGTATGCATTATGTATATAATATTGTGCCACTTTTCTATATAGCAACTCAGATGATGTTTATAAATGTTTGACATGTATGCCTAACACATTGATCCTATTAAATATTGCTTTTAAATAGTGTGGGCGTGTTTTGTTTGTCATGTAAGAAGGCTACTCCAGAATAAAAGGTGGGACTCTGTCATTTTTCTTGTGTTTGGTTTTTGGCATTGTTTGTGCGCTAAGATCTCAAAACTACAATAACACTTTATCAATTTTAATGTAATTGATAATTTTAAAATCAATACGGAAAACCCCATTCCAAAAACTATTCCAAGTGTTTTTTCATTAATGATCTCGTTCAATGTATGATGTCTATTTGCTTATATTTAGGCGTTTAATATTTTGTTTTTATCAAGTACAATAAAACCACTCAACCACCACTCAACCATCTATATCATATGTAGGGTCCTCAATATCAATTCGATCCAGTGTATTACAAAATAAACCATTGTAATGCGACGGGTAATCATAGCGATAGCTTGCTTGATATATATTTTTCTTTAATGTGAATTACATAAATAGAAAGGTTAACATAAGCTTTAAATCAATGCAATTACAGCTTTCTAATCATACAGAGAACCTAAACACCTGTACATTATATCCATATATTTATATATTTTATTTATTGCGCGATACGTTTTGTATCCAATGGTTATACAAAACGGTACAAACTTTAAAGTTGTAAGACCAAATAGCAAATTTATTCACCATATGCACGCTTAAACAAGAATGTTTTTAGATGTTTTTGAATTGTTCTAACGATTCACATTGCCTTATGCGGATTATGGTCAACTCGTAGACAGACCGACTCGTAGACAGACCGACTCGTAGACAAAATGTCGTACTCGTAGACAAAAAAAAAGTCAACTCGTAGACACGAAAAGTCAACTCGTAGACACGAAAAACCCAACTCGTAGACACGAAAAAACCAACTCGTAGACACCCAAAAAACCAACTCGTAGACACCCAAAAAAACAAATCGTAGACAAAATATATCGTTGCAACGGGTCAAAATACTAAGTTTAGTCTATG
>LQRL01146499.1:0-10937 GCA_001703475.1 Hydroides elegans | reverse complement strand
AGCACAGAGAAAAAAACAACTATCTACTACAATCAACCCCCCCCCCCGCCACCATTGATATCCGCCCGTCCAACCAACGACCGTTTTTGAAAACGTGCAACCGAATGAGCTCATACCAAATGGGGAAAATTGGACATCACTTACCAACATTTTAGAGCGGTTCCATTCGTCCTGTAGTTTCTCGAAGAAAACGACTTTGTCCGTCAACTTTGAATAAAAGAAAACAAAAAGCTCAATAGAAGGTAAAAGATATGTAGATCATAACAATTAAGACAGGATTATTAACCTGCGTAAGTGAAATATTAGCAAATTATTCAATGATCTCTTTCAACAACATTTTAATATGAGAGAAAACTGTTGAATATCACTTATTTATACTATAGTCTTCTCCTAACCATTTTGTGATAAGAATACATATAACCTATAATATGTTTTTTTTTTTCAATCGAAACATGACGAGTTGTCTAAATAGGTTTTTAATACTTTAAACCAGGCCATGATTAACACAATAATTTAAATAGAGTAAATAAAAAGTGCATACTATTTACATACTAATATCCGATAAAGAATTGAATAGGAGAAACAAACACAACATCAAAACAAATATAGATAATTACAAACACAGCATTCAAATCTGAAAGATACATGTATTTAACAGGTGTGTACAATCATATTCCAGTCTACGCAAAGCCTCACCATGAGCCCATGGTGACCTAACAAATAACTCATATGAGGTTAGCATGAGGTCATGGTGAATTTTTGTGTGCACTGGAATGAGAGTACTTTATCACGTCATAGTCAGCCCGAAAGTTTTAAAAAATTATCAAATCACTTTGGCCATGTACGCCAGGCCCCAATTACATAAAATCATTTGGTTATATATTTTTTTTAATATGTGAAATTGGAAGGAGCGTCATGATAATTCCTTGAAACGTATACAGTTTCACAAAAATCAGTGAATATCGAACCTTGCTATTCAAAATCGCTAACTCTTTCTGATCAAAGCCTTATAAAACTTAGTCACAGAAAGCACAAATGAACGTTTTTCATATAGGAGCGAACGAAAACGCCCGTTTGACATTAATGACTTATAAGTAAGAAATACTCATGTGCAAATTATCAAAGTTATTCCACAGTCATTTAATAACAGTTGAATCAAATTATTTATATACATATATATTTATCAATGTTGCATTAAAATAGCATTAGGGATATTAAATAGATTCTTTATCATCAAGTTATAGGTAAAGTCTCTCAAAATACCAGGATAAAGTTCAATCCAAACATCGGTGCGTAAGCTCATTTTACATAAAGCTGTAGTTACAAAAAGCATGCGATAAGAATCGAAAAATACGACTTCTGCTAGTTTTCTTTGTGATAACAAAAGGAGCCCTTGTGATTTCACAAACAAGGAAAACAGTAACATAAGTATATACTGCCTGATATAAATCGCATCTTGATTGTAACCACAACCTTATGAAGAAACATAGCGCATTTGTTATTGTTTAATACAATGGATTTCTTCATCATGTAAATCAAGAACCATTATTGTCTCACCACTATCTTTTCCTCAGTCAAATTGGCTTCTACTCGTTCTAATTCCCTAACTTTGATTTCCGTCTGAAGAAGGTTTAAAAACAAGGGTTCAAATCAGCTATTTTATTGAATGCGATATAAAAATGAAATTTATATTAATTTTTTTTAGATGAAACCGAAGTTTTGGTTTTTGTTCAGTTCGTCATTTGTTCAGTACATATTTTGATAAAACCAGTTAGAAAAGCCATTGGAGAAATTTATTTGACAATTGACATATACATGTATGACCAAAACTTATTTGTAGTTTTGGTTTGAAACCAATATGTTGAACGAAAGATTGGCGGAGGCAAAGTAAATTAAAGTGAAGAATACTACATCTAAATCTATGTAATAAAAAAAAACCAACAAACACCATTTGCAAAATTTAATACTTATATTATCAAATAAAACATGACCTTATTTCTAATAATTTCTAATAAAAATAATATTTGTTATCTCTTGCGGGCTTGTTAAGCGCGATAATGGTATTAAAAACATAAATTCAATAATATGTGTCTAAACATAGATTTATCTTTTTGATATACTAATATGCATATAAATTACAATGGATGCATTACTAGAAAATAAAAAAGATAGAAAGGCCCACACCTCTTTTAATTCCTCCTTCATTTCCCTTCGGTCTTTAGCCAATTCTTTGACGAATTCCATATCAGCCAATCTCATTTTCTTCTCCGTGTCATCGTGCTTGTAAGGACAGGGAATAGCACCGCACTGGTAACAGAGGACCTGAAATAAAACGATATAATAGATATAGGTCAAATTCAAAATACGTTACCTTTGGTATTTGATATAAATTAAGATTGAAAATAACAAAGAAAACAAAAATTATGACACGGAATGGCACCGCATAGATAGCACAGCACCTATACATTGAAATATAGACGAACATTGAAAATGGAAAATACACATGTACATTCAAAGTACTTACTTGTCACATTTAAAATTCATAGAACTTATACAATTCATCGTCAAATTTTGTAAAAAAAAAAACATTTTTGCATTTAGAATAAATAGTACTTAAATTTTAAAAGCATAGTAATTAAGAGACGGAATCGTGCCGCACTGGAAGCAACGCAACTGAGGTTGCTGATACATGGCGGGTTGCACTCCGCTGTGTTGGCCTCAAGTCGCGCTCGGCCATTTCAGGAAAATGCGTGTTTCTCATCAGTTATTGTATTTTCACAACCAGTAATTTGTGAGCACTATTAATGTAAATGGGCTCAACATTATTCAACGATGAAATATCGGTTTTTGGTGTCTGGAAGGAAAATGTACCAGTGCTCAAGCATCTCTCAAGCGTCGCATGAGGCTAACACCGCGGGTTGCAATCAACCAATAGAAAATTCAGAACGACCCGAATAATGGATATATACAGCCGAACTGGGAGAGGCGATATATATTTGGTATTATATATGAGAGCGAATGGGGAAGGGGTGGACAGAAAAGTTCTTATGTAGATCCTATGTGACCTGTACGCTGATTTCAAACTATTTGAAGGTAATTTACGAACTGTTCGATCACGATCGCTGACTGTTTTTTTCTGTACTTGGATTCTTATACGAGTGTCTCGAAATTGTGTCTGAGCATGGTCTTCTTTTTGAACTTGCACCTCAACACACTCTCAGTTCAACTCTTTCAATATACTTCAAAATAAAGTAGAGTTGTATTTTATTTACTCTTATCGTTGAAGGTGACAAAAATATCCGTCTAATAAGCTTGAACCTCTTAACATATCGGCATATCATTACTTTCGACATTATATTCAATAGACATCGAGTGACAAATATGTAGTACTTCAAACACTTTTTGTGTATACTGAACAGACGCTGTATCAATAAAGATGTAAATAATGTAAGATCGACTAAGTTGGGTTGCATAACTGTATTGTATTGACTAAGCGGTTATTATATTTCCTAATTACTACATGTTTATGCTATGAAATCTAAGCAGCATTAGGAGTTTCTATTTGTTGGTGTTCATGTGTTGCAAAATATTTATCTGAACTTCTCTATTTTTTTTTTGTTTTGACCGGGCCGAATAGTGTGTATAAATGGTGGTTGTCTTTTCATTAATATTGTTAATTGTGTTGCTGAAATGGTGAATTACATGTATAACAATATCCATATTAATCAATTATATGAAAACTCGACCGAATTTTCCACAGCCTGTGTCAGATCCACCAACTTGTTGCTAGGAATAGATCATACATGTTAATGTTTCCAGCAAAGAGGATTGTGTGCAAATATTATATCGTAAAGAAAATAAACGGTAAATACTATTGTCTAGAATATATTTTGTTTGTGAGAAATGCTATATATTTTGGCGAACACGATGCAGGAAATAAACTTCATTTTAAACGGAAATATGAAATAATCCAGATATTAACCTTGTATCGCCCTGGAACTTTATAAGAAAGTTTCAAAATAACTTTTCTTATAAAACATTGAAAATAGAAAGAGGGCCTTCTTGATGCTTTGATTAGTAAGGAAAATTCATGATTTTAATCCTTGCTCAATTGAAATAAATAGACCTTCTATTTCTACATCCTTAACATTATTGAACAATGCAAAGTTGGACACTCATTTCTTATATGTGTTTTTCGATGTGAGAATTTTTTAATGAGAAGCCCTTCATCCTCGAATATTTAGACATAAAAAAGGTGTAGGTTATGTTTTACCTTGTGATCAAGATATTTTGACTTGTAACACTAATATCAATTTTAGAGGATTGTTGAAAGCTTTGAGTCCGTTGTAATATTTGCATTTAAAACACACTTTTTCGTACATTCCCATGTATTTCTTTTGCAAGACGAAAAAGAACAGGAGTAAACGGGCAATTTTATAAATAGTCTCATTTATCTTCATTTTGGCCTGATACGAACTCTTCACTACTTTAAACCTGACAATTATGTTTCGTTATTGACTGTTTTCATTCGTAATTTGTCAGCTTTAATTGTTTTAATTCTTTTTTTTTAATCAACAATTCTATAGGCAATTTCAAAGATATTTACAACTCGAGTTTTTTTTTGTATAAAATGCCAGGTAAATACGAAATGTCTAAAATGAAATATTATATCGATTCTCTTCTGTGAAAAAAAAAACGCCAGCTAGTAGGATATTTAAAAAGAATAGATATTTCACAGAGTCACTCACTGGTTGCTCCTGAAAAAAAAGATTTTTAAGCAACATGCGTTTTTTTTTTTATAAGAAACACATAGAAGAGCAGGAAAAACGGCATTTTAACGTGAATATAACCACAACCTTAACGTGTAACTTAAAGATGGATGACTTACCTGGCCTTGGAACTTGGGATAGGCTTTGATGTAGGCGTTTTCAATACTGCCTCTCCAAAAGGGTGGTTCTTTTCTCCAGTGTATATCCAGAGGGTATTTTGTACCCCTTGGGGTGGTAACACCTTCTAAAGAAAGTGGTCCTATCATTTTATTATCCTAGAATGATTGCCCTTATCCGTATGTGATTTCTTCTTACATGTATCAGCAATCTGAAGTAATGTATTTCTTTACATGTGATGCTTCATTATTTTTATTATTACTGTTATTGCAAAATAAACAGTCAAAGTTTTGTCAGATTAACATGTTTTAACATTGACTTTAAGCTCAGATATAAGTCCGATTACAAATTTACATTAATCCTGTTTTGAGTAACTAAAAGTTTTTAAAAAACTGAACAGCTACTGTATCGGGTGAACGTCCTTTAAGTGTATGTGTCTGAAATCGCGTCATAAAAGTATCCGACAAATAAATATGACCATGTTGTTAATGGCTTCTTGTTTTATTAAGAATAATACCTTGGCGGCTCCAGTGCGATTTACTTATCTTTACATATATCGATAAGGGTTCTAACGGTTCGACAACATAATGCTTATGGGATCAATAATTCTATTACATTAATCAAAGCCATGTTCACGCACTCTTACAGTCATGCAAGGGATTATTTGATATAATGATAAATATGTCAATGAAAAATGACCCAATCTTTTGTTAAAATGCCCTATAATTATTATTTGCAGTGTGTGAAATCATATGGACAATTCATCGAACATCGATATTTCTGTCCAAATCCCATGTATGTTATGGTTTGCCCTAAATATTTCTGTAAAATTGGCATAAAATCTTTACGTTAATATTTTCACATAACAAGATATATATCCTTTCTAAAACGTGCATTGTTTCATACCAATATCATAAAAAAAAGAATGCATATATATCTCATAGAAAAGGCTTAATGAGATAATCAACTGTAATTACTCATTGTAATTCGATCGAAAATCCAATTTTCACATGTTTTGATGGGCATAGTGTTACACTGATTTACTCCATTACAAAGGAAATTTATTCCATTACGATGAGTAAAGATTAGACGGACAAGTATGTCAGAGCTGACACAACTATTGGTGAAATAGAAATATCCCGAGTGGCACGGTTATTACCACGACATATTTTAGACGTTTAACATTAAGGGGGGTTCGTTGAATTCATCGTTATGGAAATAAGCATTGTTAATGAAAAATATATGTATATTAACATAATTTTTTAGATAGTATGTTTTATATTGTAAGGTTAGAGGTTGCTAAGCTTAACTAAAAAATATGTATAATAATAACGCACTCTACATGAAGTATTATTTGATAATTAAATTATACTGTGAGTTTGTTTATGTGATCTTCAGTGCAATTCTTCAATTCTTCAATTTAATTATATTTAAACATTCATCGTCATCAAAGTATCATACATAATTGAACTTTTTTTGCATAGTCCCATTTAACTCAATCAAACTTTCCACCCAGTGATATGCATTTAATTCTAAATGTCTGTAATAAGGACTTACATGTACAGTAGAACCTCGTTAACTCGAACTATCTAATGTGATATATGTATGGATCCATTTATTGACAAGTGCATATATTGATTATTAATACAAGATTTATTTAGATTGCTGTTAATTAGATTTCTTCTGTATATGCCGGAAAACGGAAATGGGATTTGTCGACCCTCTATTATATATATAGAATCATTAGTATCTAATGACGTTGCTGTTTTCATTGGGAGTATAATCTAAAATTTGGCTGTTGTTTAGTTTCAAAATGAGCTTTTGGACACTTTGGCCCAAGCTTCCACCCCTTAAAACATGTTTTATCCTTTTCATTTATTTTGATTAAATACATGTACTAGAACTAGTTTATATTAGTCTTTAGTAAACCAATTTTTCATTTCCAAAAAAAAATTTGCCATATTGTATTGCTAACATTCATAAAATGCTCATATGAGTCATGTAAAATCTATTCAACTTATTGAAATATAATTTTTAATCTGTTTGATGAAACATAACATGTTTAATTACTTTGTAGAATGGCCGACAAATTGATAGGACCGACAAAGTAGGTATCGAAGTGTTTCAACGAGGAGCCGAAATGTATCCTTTTTTAAGTAAACAAACGGGCCGATGTGGAAGGGTCTAAAGTAGTGGGGATCGCAATCACATATACAAATGTATCTTATTTGGAACCAAAAGTGCAAAAAAGTATATTTAAGAAAATGTGCATGATAAAAAACTACAAACAATATATTCTTTCTGTTTCAATTATTGAGAAAATGTAGCAATTTATACTACTTGATATAAATTCAAATATTATTTCCGAAAGAGCTCAAAACCTAAATTGATTAAGAATAAGCTATTTAGTACTAGAACTCCTCGATGTTTTTGATCGACCGTCATTTTCAAGCAATAGTACAATAATCGTATTACCCTATAAGATATATTCTATGGATGAATAAGAATAGTATGATAAAGAGTAAAGCAATAATCATATATTTTACATTATCTAGTTATATGTATACTTTAAATGATAAGAATGCCAATAGAATAATTTTATTGAGATAATTTTTTTTTTGCAAAAATGATTTTTGTTCTCACTCCAAGATGGCGTTTTGAGAACAAAAAGTGGTTTCTTCCAAATTTTATAAACAAAAAACGGTAAGTTCCTACCAAGCGCTTTCCATACAAGGTCGGCATCGGTATATTTATATATTTTATGCCAATTTCATGTTCACTTGTTTTCTCGAAATAATTGGCGAGAGAGAGAGAGAGAGAGAGAGGAGAGAGAGACAACTGCGTTCTTTTGTAGATAAGACAAATAGAAACGGTAAGTTCCTACCAAGCGCTTTCTATACAAGGTCGGCATCGGTATATTTATATATTTTATGCCAATTTCATGTTCACTTGTTTTCTCGAAATAATTGGCGAGAGAGAGAGAGAAAGAGAGAGAGAGAGAGAGAGAGACAACTGCGTTCTTTTGTAGATAAGACAAATAATTTCTTCTCGGGCCGTTGTGATATCAATAGTATAAATTCTGTTGTTGCAGTAGAGAAAGCCTTTAAAGAGATATGTCCAGTACTCGAAGCCTCATAGTACGCTATTTCATAATCTAACCTGGGGTGAGTATTATGACGGGATAAGAATCAAATGGATGATTCATGTGTTCCTGAAAAACATGACGAGGCGCGAATGTCAGCTCGGAGTTAAATGTGTACACATGTGATAATGCAATAACATCCATGAAACTATGTTAGCTTGTGGTCTACGATTCAGATACTAAATTCATGTGACGATTTGCATAAATTCCAACTAATGACACCTTATTCGATTGTCAAAATTGATTCAAATCGTCAAATTCATTTATTTTTACTCGGATGTTTACTCCAGAAAAAAAAACTGGCAAAAAACTGTGTTTCAATGCTGAAGTGTAACTTCATAAAAGTAAAGTCACCACAAAAACCAAGAATATTTGAAATATAAGGTACTCACTTTTACTTAGCATTTATATAAAAATGTATATGGATGATTTTGTTTAATGACATTCAATAATGGGGCTACCCACTCCAATTAACTATCTACAGCTAAAAATACTGATATTTTGGAAATTTCCGTCAGGATAATCATTTTTTACGGGACGAATGTTTTTGGTTCACCATGTTCACGAGTCGCACTATTTTACAGTCTAGCATTCTGGTGTACGAATAATATTAAGGAGCATAACAAGCTAAACTAACCGAAACAGAATTATGAATTCACGGTGAAAAACATTTTTGTGTAAAACAAATACATTCTTAAGAATACAGAAAACGAATAATTTATATTACAATTCTTGTTACTGCATCATGAGAATCGAATAAAACCCGTTTTTAACGATTGTGAAAGAATGCAATGTCCATAAAATGTGAACAGCTAAAAATTTGATACCCGTCTGTTAAATTCAGTCATTTTACATATAGCGTCGGCAATGTTTTCAACTCGTGCGATACCGTATCATCTTTTAAACAATACCTACAAATGTTTTTAAAAGAAAAAAAAACGTCAGAGACTCCGGTGTTATCATAATGATCAAGGTTGAGATTTTAATCACATCAAATAGAATTCAAGAAAGCAGGATTTCTAACCTCACCGGCTTATTCATATCTATCATAAATGTTACTCATTATACAAAAGATGTACACACTGAAAACATACATTATTTGTATGATGATAGATAGTGTCATATTAAACGATCCATTGAAAAGCCATAGCCTCGACAAAAGAAGTATATATGTCGCAGCGATACTTTAATTATCAGCGAAACTTTTATTTCGCTAGCGAAAGATTATTTTTTCGGATTTTGTAAGTATTCTTTGTTGTAATTTGATATATAAGGCATTTTATTGCATGTTATCTTATACATATGTATAGCGATATAGTACTTGGTCATTTAACCCATCAATCAAAAGCTTTTTATGGAGTTCAACTCAATGATGCAATTGAAATAAGCCGATTTTCCCCGAGTTAAGTTCATGACTCAACTCACAGATGATCCTCTTGGGTAGTGGGCTTTATGTCACTAATACATTAAATGGATCAAAAGATACATGAAACATAATCATATGAGGCAAAACCATAAGTTATGGCTGTTCAAGAATCTTAAATAGACATTTTTTCTAACATAATCAGAGAAATTAATCTTTCGCTAGCGAAACTATAGTTTCGCTTAAATTAAAGTTTCGCTGCCACATATATATATATAATATTTGACTGAATACCTTATTGTTTAATATCCGTTATATATAGTTTTTATAAGTTGATCGGATACATGATCCCTTAATATATACACTTATTAAATATAAAAACTATTTAGAAACTACATAAATTCTTTGATCGCCTTAAGCATTTTCACGAATCGAACTGGGTGCTCGTGTTGAATTCCCGTGAATAGCTCGGTTTGCAGTTTTTTAATGCATATAAAATGACAAATTTACCATGTTATAAGTGTCAAAATCCTTAAAAGCTATCATTTAGTACCATCCTTTTTCAGATAAAATAGTTCATCAAAGGTTAAACATAATTTCGTACATGTAGTTACAAGTTGTATCCTACATATCATTGCCAGTGTGTCCAGTGAAATGGCTCAAAATACAAGCCTCCATGTCGTAGTCTGCTTGACCAATGATTGTTTACTTCCGTTGCACATGGCGGATGTGTTCAAGGGCGATTAAATTTATGTATTTTCCATGTCAACTAGGACATAACAACATCATCAATCTGGATATTATCAACTTTTGAACTGTCTTGTACAATATTATATTAAACCGAAAAATGGGTAACGTTCATGCAGCAGCCCCAGACCCCCCGCTTCAGACCCCTGGAGCCGGCATCCAAGTTCCTCCTCCACCAACAGATCAACAGCCCACAGGAGCACCCGAAATGCCAGAGGAACCGAAGCCAGGCCCTTTTGAAGACTTACACAAGTTGACAAAAGGTATAATTACTTCAAATAGTGAAAATTAATGTGATAATGTTCGTTGTTACGAGTGGTGAAGGTTCAATGTGATCTTGATCTTGATCTTGATAGTATAGGTGAAACGTCTCGCGACATTACTACACCACGCATTGCCAAGAATTTATATTTCATTTTTTCGAAGGTAGTTGGTAAAACGCTCGACGTACTCTGGAGCTATTTCATTATCCCCGAATGCGCTAATAGGTAAGGCATTCCAGGCTACTATTGTGTTAGGAATGAAGCTATTCTTCCAGACCAGTCTACGTCACAGCTTAGTTACGTCCCCCAAACAAATCGGGGTTCAAGCAATGTGATTGGACGAGCGATTTTACTTCCTAGATACTTCCCCAAACATTGAAAAATAAATAGCTTGTGATTGGTCAATTTTTAAGATGGCGGACAGTGGTCCGCAAGAATATTTGTAGAGATCTGATCTATTATGGAGTTGGCGAAAACAGTATGGGTGTTTATTTCTATTGAGTCTAGTTGGGTGGTGAAGATCTTGCAATGGTAAC
>LQRL01146493.1:0-12724 GCA_001703475.1 Hydroides elegans | reverse complement strand
GATTTTCAATTTAGAAAAGGAGTTGAACTTTGCATAACAAAAATCAATGTTATTTCGCTCTTATCTATTTTGCTTTAAAACTGATATATGGTGGTTTTCTGGAATTTAGATACTTTTTTCAACCTTAAATGTAGTAAATGAAATGCGACATACCTGGTCTTATCCTATATTCAATAAAAACGGGATGTGTCCATGTTTTTAAACTATATTTGTATCCATGTTATGGAATTAATCCACAATGTATTATTGCATCGGTAATCGTGAAGTGAAATTAACGATACCAACTTAATGCTAATCTATGTCAACGCATTATAATCAAAATAATATATGCGCTAAAAGAAAAGTTAGAAATGACATATGGAAATCGTATTCACCATTAACTAAACAAAACCTGTGGACATTTCGACCTTAATTGTAAAGAACTGTTACGCAGTATTTTCGTTGTCAGATTTCGCTAACTAAACAGCGCTGACCCCCGCGGGTAAATAATTTCTATGCACCGGGATCGCATGGCCCACTCTGTTTATACAGACGTATCTGTTCAATGCCATTACTACTTGTTAGTATTGGAGCAAAGTTCCATGGCCCTTGTACCCTGAGCAATTATTATTTGTGAATATTAATAATTATTTAATTTGTGAAGACTACTGTATAAACTAGGTTAGTAGAGTTTTTTCGTATTTGAGGAAGCGAAGATAAATTACAATACCGCTATATACCGTTTGTTTGTGTCCGCATAATAAACTACACTGTATCAGAACTGTAGGTTAATGTATGATTATATTTGTGATTCTATCTAATAAATTTGGAGATAACAACTTAAATCCACCCTTTATCTTCACGACAAAAATATTTGTCCATTGTAGAATCGATTGTAATATCGAAATTAAGGTCTTTAGATCAAAAAAAAATTATAGCTATATATGATGAAAATTTACAGCTATATATGATGAAGGGCACCCCACGACACATTTTTCAAAAAGTTGTTAAATCCCCTTAAACAACTTTACAAAGACGATCAGCAACAAAATACTCCTTTTAAAACATTGAAATTTTGCAAAAAGTTGTTCATTTTCTCCAAACCAGCTGAGCTGTTCCTCCTTTTCTAGCCAGCTTGGAGCAGAAAAGGAACACCTTTTGCAATTATCAAACTATTCAATATAACTAGATCCCTTATCATTGATAACAAATAACATATTATAAGACTATTGTAAGCAATTACGATCAATTTGCAATTAAATATTCTCATAAATCATCACAAAATAAAGAAATGATTTTAAAAGCTGTTCCTCAAATTGCAAAAAAATCTCCTAGCTAGAACGAATTTCCTCAAATTCTCCAAGCCAGTTGGGATGCGCAGGAACACATTTTGTGAGGAACAGCTCTTCTATGATGCATAGAACAGTGAACAGTCGATGGACACTACTAACTCGTCCTCTGCGCAAGAAATGTTAAAACAATTTATGAATCAATATAATCATAAGAATACAACGCTACACTTGATTTTGATATTTCCATTGTATATTGAATGACAATTTCAATACAATTCCAATATGTAACAATGTCTATTCCTTGAGAAACAGTCAGAGTATAACTATTATCAGGAAAAATGTAAAGAGTATATAGTTTATAAACATTGTGAGTTAAATTATGCATGCTGCACCTTGTTTAAATAATTTGGAAGGACTTGTGTTTTGTGAAAGCCCACATGAGCATGCATGAATCTGTCGTCTTCTTTACGTGTTGCCTTCAGTTGAAAGACATTTCAAAATATTATTTAAATATGAGTAGCTCAACTATGTTTTACTAATAAGCAACAACATAAATGCATTCAAATTTGTACTGTTAATGTATGACATCCTTCATCTAAGTTGTTTTCATTTTCTAATATTTTAAACTTGTACTTAATTACTTTTAAATCTATTGCTGGGATGTATTATACAAGTAAAGTTGTCCACAGAAGTTTCAAAATATAGAAATATGTGAAACCTCATGTAAGACTACCAGGTATTTTCTACCAGCGTATATGCACATGCAGTCAGGTCCAAAAGTGCGGACGTATTTGTTTGGTGTAACATTTTTAATAATTAGAGAAATAACTTTCTCTCCTAATTTGAAGAGAACTAGACTTACCTTTCAATAACTCATGAGACAAAAACTTGTTGTGGGTCTCAAATACTTCATTTTTTATTCAACCTTTACTACGACTGGTATCAACCCAAAAACAAAAGCGCATATGTGAACTTGATAGAAGTTCATATGTAGCCACTACTCTTAAGTTCAGTTCTGTGTGTTTTCGATCATTTTATTATGAATCATTATCACAAGTTTGTTTTATTTTTTTTAACAATCGATCGATATTCAACGGGAATCATTTTCAGGATCGCAATGTAAGGAATATGATGAAGCGTCTTACTTCCCAAGTTGTTAATGTCAGCGCGTTAGGGAATAATAACATGCGCTCTCGGTCAGGCCATAGCGTGGATATATTTGAAGAATATTACTGGATAGCGAGCATGGTATGAACCACTAAAAGTCAGAATAACATCCCATTCAAGAATGTTTGTGGCCCTTTTACAGAGATCGATGACCCAATTGGTTTATCAAGAAGACATGTTATAGGACCCGTATGGATGTTATTACAGGAATGGAAACATATGCACCCATGGTACCTTAATACGTGTATGTTCTCGATGAGGAGTCATACAAATTTTTCATACTGAAGCACATACAGACTCTCACACCAAGTGCTGAATGCTTGCAGTTTTTGTTATCAGGAGTACCCAGCGATTTATTCGGTGAAATATCTATTCTGATGTGATATCTTCCTTGCTGACATTTTCACAGAATAGAATAATAATTGAATTTTCCTTTTTCCTTTATATCAAGAAATAAGGTTCATGAAATACAATTATTACATGAAATTAACTCAGTTTTGAGAAAATTAGGGCGAAAACATGGAAATATACTTATTTTGTTGAACTTTCAGAGAGCATGAAGCATTAAATGGTATCTATTTTTGCTGGCAGCATTTTGTTAGCAACGCTTTTTGGGCTTTCCTGGCTGGCCAACAAAGAATAAAGTTTTCACTTAAAGGAATAATATTTCACCACTTTAAGCAAATAATTCATGTCATAACAAAATAAAGCACATTAGACACACCTCTAAAAAATCGTTTGGTACTCCTGTGTTATTACTAAGATTGATACCCGTCGTCTTAAATACGGAATAACAAACGAAGAAGGGATATGTTCCGTGACCCGGTCCGCCTGACAAATATCATCGAGTCGGAACACGCCGGGCTATGATTCAGAACAGTTTCGGAACAATTTAAGAAGAACAATGAAAATTGGCATAGTAAAAATTTCAAAGCTTTCTAGAACTTTAAAAAATTGTTAAATGTAACTCCTAATATACAGTTAAAACCACTTTCAATTTGACTATCGTAAGCAAAATTATTCGTATTCGTTTATTCGTTTATTCGTATTCATTTATTCGTTTATTCGTTTCTCGATTATTCGTATGCTTTCGTTTATTCGTAAGCATTCGTTTATTCGTAAGCAATCGTTTATTCGTAAGCATTCGTTTATTCGTAAGTAATCGTTTATTCGTAAGCAATCGTAAGCTATCGTAAGCTATCGCAAGCAATCGTAAGCAATCGTTTATTCGTAAGCAATCGTTTATTCGTAAACATTAGTTTGTTCGTAAGCATTCGTTTATTCGTAAGCGATCGTTTATTCATGTTCGTTTATTCGTTTATGGGTATTCGTTTATTCTTTTATTCGTAGTTTTTTATTCGCTTCAGTTGTCAAATTGGAAGTGGCTTTAACTGTACATGTTTGTGAATAGTTTACTCACCGTTTCATGCATTTCAAGAAATCCAAAATCCCAATCCCCTCAAAACAAAACAAAAATACCGCAATCATATAAATTTGAAGTGTACTAGTTTGCAAAATCTGTCAAAAGCGGTCACATCAACAAGCTGTATTCGAACAGTTCACTTTTATACCTGATCGTTTATTCCACCAACCAAATGGCATGTCATGCACGGGATTACACTAAAACCGTATGTTTACATTATACAAGAACCTGACCCGAAGAAATAGTCTGGCCCTGCTCGGCCCGGCCCGGCCCGACATAAAGTATACACACCCCTAAAAAGAAATATGTGAGCTCCAAAAACTATGCTAAGACAATTATTACTTCTTAAATATGACCTGATATTTAACAAAAAATGCGCTATTGATAGTTTTGATAACTTTCACATTAAATAAGATTATACGGGTGCATATTATATATTTTTTGAACTTGATGGAATATCACGAAATTAAATCTCTGAATCTATGAATTTTATGTAAAACTAACAAGTGCAATAATTTGTTGTGGGTTAAAACAAAGTTAGCATTGTGAAAAAGGCAAAATAGACAATTGATAGTGTCAAATGGTCGCAATCAATCAATAGTATCAAACACAGTACTTTATAAGACGATTTATCGAAATTCTCTGTTAAATTCATATTTTGATAGATATGTTGGTCTTAAAAAGATGCTTCATTCGCACTATTATGCAGACAAAATGTATCTAGACTCTACCTATCTTTTACAAAGAGTAATTGTGATACTTTCAAGAATGCTTTGATGCAAGAGTATATTCAGGTGTTCTATGGAACAAAAAACCAGTCAATTTATTTTGACGATTGGCATAAAAAATAATAGTTCACATACGGGATCTCTTACCAGCCGATCTGTCCTGTTTTAGTATGGAACTTCTAAAACAAGTATTATATTGAGAAACTAGATATCAATAAATATAATGCAGTTACACAAATGGTGAGAAACATGTCAAAAATGTTTTATTATTTGCTGATTTCAACTTGTGAATCTCTCCAGCCTTGCGCTATGTAAAAATTTGGCATAAGTTTCATAATACAATATCTAATGATCTAAAGTATGCGGGAAATTACTAAAGACACTAACTAGGCTTACAGTGTAAACTTTACATACTATATTTACCACAACTAAACGTAAGGCAGTTTGAAAAAAAATATTCAGGGAAGCAGCTGTCGGTTTGTTCTGAAACGGATACTTTAGTACATTTTTTGGGAGAGTGGTGCAACCAATTGTTTTATTAGAAGATGTTTAAAGATATTAAGATTTTACTCCTAACTCTTTGATAAATGAGAGTTTCCTTTTAGCATAGATAACAAAACACTGGATAGCTAAGCAATAAATGCAACATTTTGGTAAAAAAAATACATTTCTTTTAATTACAAAGGTTCCTGAAATGAGACTGTCAACTGATGAATTGTTTAGAAAGAAAAGGTGATTGTGTTAGTTAATTGAAATGTTAGAGAATGTTATTACAATTGTTTAAATGTTGTTTTAATTGATTTGCATGATTGTACAGGACAATTTTAAGATAATTTTATGTGTTAAACTTCCGTTTTGCATGTGTTTATGTCTTTGTACAGTTAGTATATATAACACTGTTGCATACTTGGTCTGCAAGTCTACCCCAATCAACAATCTGGTATATCAAATACTTTTTTTCAACATTAAGTGTATACATACATGGCTAATACAAGAGTAAAATTCACAGCAAGCAATTCACATAAATAGCATGCAAAACGGTTTGTTTACATATAATCAAAATACTTGTAGTAACAAAATATTGCTATTTGAACTATGTTTTTTTTCATAATCACTGTACAAAGAAAATTTTTATTTCATTTCAAGATTTTAAATAGCACTCTTCTGCTTTTATACACTTATACAATTTAGAGTGAAATGTGTTTGAACGCTTGCCCAAGTTTTACAATAACCAATGGTATATTAAATAATCATAAAAATATTGTTCACTGCTTTATCTCGTACACCATATCTTATATTTTATATTTTATGAGTTTCTGTAACGATCCATTATTTGCCACCATACAGAAGTTCCGACTCAACGGTGGATATAAAAGAGCAATTTTTTGTCCTACTTGACAGCGCTGCTGTCCATACTATGTTCATTTTATTATTACACCAGGCGTGTCTTTGTGCGATATCCACACTTGAGCTATTCTTTATTCACCCTTTAACTACCTACCTACCTAGGTCGATGTTGCAAACATCGACCTGTCTGGATCCGCCATTGGTCCCTGTTCAACATCAAGGATGCCATCTCGCGTTCTTGGAGGCCGGTGTCGTCTCACAGCTGCTGCACAAACTTCCTCGTCCTCGCTTGCCGTGATTAGGGGTCCACAACACTAGATTTGATGCAGCTTCTTCTGGGTGCATATGGCAATGACCAGCCAGCTTGAGTCTCTTTTGTTTGATTGTATCTGTGGCTTTGGGTACTTCAGCATATAGTTCTTTGTTAGTCACATGGTCTCTCCAAGTGAACCCCAGTGCTGATCTTAGTAGTCTCGTGAAACAACCATCGATTTTCTTCGCCAGCATATCTGTGAGTGTCCATGCTGCACTTCCATATAGGAAAGCTGACTCTACCGTTGAGCGAAACAGTCGCGTCTTGGTCTTTCTAGACAGTGTTGATCTCCAAATTCTGCTCATCTTGTTATGTGCTGCCCATGCTAGGCCTATTCTCTTTGCTATATCGGCTCTTGAGCTGCTTATTAGGGATCCCAAATAGATGAAATCATCTACTTCTTTGAGTATGGAGCCGTCACTGGTTTTTATATCTATTTTGCTAGGACAGTTAAAGGTCATCACTTTGGTTTTCTTTTGGTTTGCCATCAGGCCTATTGCCGCTGCCGCAGTTTCAACTCTATCGAGCAATGTTTGTGCCTGTTTGACTTGTTCATTTATCAACGCGATATCATCGGCGAAATCAAGGTCGGATATACATACAGGTCTTATTCTTCGGTTTTGTCGACGTTGTATCTGGAACCCTAATTCTTCTTCTCTTCCGTTTATTGCTTTTCCAAGTGCATAGTCCAGTGCTATGATAAAGAGGTATGGAGCGAGATTGTCACCCTGTAGTTCTCCAGCAAGGATGTCGAACAATTCGGTTTCACCATCTGCACTTTTGCTTTAGTGTCAGTGTACATAACTTCTATTACTCTCACTAGCTTTTCTGGTGTACCGTATGCTTGTAGAAACTTGATCAGTTTTCCGCGATGTATAGTGTCGAAGGCCTTTTTTGAAATCTATGAAGATAATTATGGCTGAGAGATTCTCATCTATGATGCCTTCAATTATTCGTCGAAGGGCTAAAATTTGGCTCGTTGTTGTTCTCCCCGATCTAAATCCATTTTGGTTTATTCTTAGGTGAGGTTCGATTGCTGGTCGGATACGATTTAGGATCATTCTGTTGTATGTCTTAGCTACTAGCGAACTTATGCTTATTCCTCTGTAGTTGTTGCCCTTTTGAGAGATCACCGGTTTTAGGTATATGTATTATATTCATAATCGACCACTGTTCTGATTTGTGTCCTTCTAGTAGAGCCCTATTACAGAATCCTTGGATTTCCTCGTCTAGGTTACATCTTTTCAGTACTTCAGGAGGGATATTGTCTTCTCCGCATGCTTTACCATCTGTGATCGAACGCTTTGCTTTGTTGTATTCTTCCTTCGTAAATGGTCCATCGTTGATGTTTAATTCTTCTATTATTTGGTCGATTTCTTCGTCCTGTCCCCCGATATCGGGAGGCTTGCCAAGTAAACCCTGGAAGTGCTTGAACCAGTTTGCGATTGACTAAGTATTCTACTGTATCGTCTTATGTAACATAGCATTAAATTATGGTCTGTGAAATCCACTTAAACGAAATAAGAATTACCAGGGTTCAATGTACGATGACGAAAAACACAGAAATAATATATAGCTTGAATGCTGGAAATATTTGAAACTGTTGCAGCGACCGTAGGTCTGGATTTCAAATCCGAGAAAGACAAATAGATTTGCTTTTAATTGCACGAGAAAAAAAATATAAAGACTGGAGATGGCTCTGTTCTTGAAGAGGTCGACGAGTTTACACGAGTTTACACGAGTAGACATATTCGGAAAATTCCAAGGGTGAGCTTTCAACAAAAATTAATCTTATGAAATCAAACGGTATTTGAAACGCATTATTTCGATCACTTAACGAACACCATTGCATTTGTATTACATATTTAGTTTGTGCGATGTATATTTGTTCGGTTGAAATCTAACTTTGTTACATATTCTTCACCATAATTTGGGAGTAAATTACTCAGTGTATCTCGCTTTGTGTGCGCATTCCCCGTCTCCAGCAAAACCCTTATCAGCCGTTCCAATCAAATTGCTCATATTGCTTGCGATTGCAATCCTGTACATTTGTTGACCTGCCACGTCTTCAGGTATGAGTAAAATATTGGTAAATACTCTTGTCATATACCCGATTATTCATATACGTTATATTAAAAAGCAATGTTGATCGTAATATGATGGGTAATTACGTTATCGGAGATTTTTATCCCTAGAATGCATTTTTGCATTTCATTTCTAAAGTTACCTGTTGTTCTTTTTTTTTCTTATTTGGACCTATTTCCTCTTCACACCGTTGAGTAAATAGGGTACGGAATCCTCGAATCAGAAATCATTGTTGCATACCAGGATGTAGGAATTTCAGGAAATAAAGTATGAAAATTAAAAACAAATTGAATCGAGCCACTTCACACTTAATTGCCCTCAATTAAAAAAAAATAAGCATGCGTGCCTGCTAGGAACGATTTCATTTGGATATATCTTTTAAGAAATAGAACTTGTAATGTCAAAAAATAGTTTGTATACCAAAGCTATATAAACAATTTAATTGATTCTGACAAATTAATCAATAACTGGCCAAACATATACAAAATACAATGTAATATATAGTGTTTTTTTCATTTTAAAAAATCAAAATCAAATGAAAATTTAATGTAGCTATTTGTTTTATATCAAAACATAATTAATTTGTGTGGAATGGTCGTCTTGTATAATAAAAGGTTGAAACAGCACACATATATTCAGATAGAAAAACAAGAGGCTTCAGTATAGGGCCTTTAAGCGGTCCAAATGAGAAGTGTTCAACATAACACATGTGTATTGTGGGGTTTTGGCTCAAGATGCGTATGCTGTATTGAGTTTTTTACTTACAATGTACGCCTTTTTTTGTCGCAATCAGTCCAGATATTTTTCTTTTAACTCTAAGAGTCTCTGTTATGTTATCAATGCAAGGAAAATTGGATGATTAACGAATATTATTACTTATCGGAGGCATAGACTTTCAGTTGGCTAATTCGATTTAATTCCATATTTGCTACATGCTTACTCTAGCTTTATGTTGAAAATTTCAGTTCCTTTAGATATAAGATTCAATTGGGTATGTCATCAGTGTTGCGCATATCTAAAAACAGCATGTAAATATATATATAATTTGATGACGTTACTTTTCAATATATCAACTCATATCTATATTTACACGTTGTTTTGTCTTTACAGTTTGTTTTATATCCGGTTATTTACTTCATTGTTTTCTAAAAAGATGGTTTTTTTTTGTATTTTCATCACATGAATGCCGAGATTGATTAAGAAATGTAAGGTTCCCCTATCTTAATTCTACAATACAAATTTATGATATATATATAAATTAAGTTACCTACCAATTGAATATTTTTTAAATAATTTATATTATCTTACAGTCATTGCATCCCAATGATTTTCCCTTGGAACTCATTTTTGCATATAACGGTATGTGAAATTGTAGAATAATCTATATTTTATGTAGGACAAATAACTACTAATGTTTTGATCAGTTATTTGTCTAAATAGAATTTATAAAGTGATAAGAATCCATATAAGAAAGGAAATTATTTGCAGTGTTATTGTTAAGTCAATAAAATTAATGCATAAAAAAGATCATCAGCTTTGAGATAGTGTTATTGGACTACTGATCCTTAGAGTCATAATCTTTTCAATTAAATAAGTTTTAAGATTTAGTTTCTGATGATAAATGAAGTTAATTACTAGAATTGCAATGATACTTTATCTAGAAATTATATAGTCTTTGGACGCAACAAATTTGTTTGTAATCAAAGATTGTGTCTCTTTATATATTGTTATCAGTAATATTCGTTTTGTTAATTTCAAATGTTCATCGCATGTTTTATATTCACTATTTGAAAGATAAGATCAAAAGCATATTATTCACATCTTTGTTTAAAGTTCAAAGTCCAACATGATCATATAGTATGCTTGAGCAAAATATGCTACCCCTTTCAATGAATACAACATCATTTTAATGCATGACTGGTCAATTTAATAGGAATGCTTCACTTAAATAAAATTGATGATATATCATTAAAAATACCATGCACTTAATGATATATATAAGAACTCTTTTTAGCACATTTTTTTCTCGCATCGAACGCTTGAATTAGTTTCATCCGATGCCAGGCATTATTTTATGAAATGAAAGTCACGGCGGAAGACCAGTTCACAAATAACTATTTTTGGGAATACCAGCTCTCGAATAATATTTTTTCGGGATAACTGTGATAAAACGAAATTTCTAATGATCGACTTGTTGAACTGTCAAACAAACCTGTTGAAAAGCAGTGTTTAAAAACTGTAAATTTCTAAAGGAATATAAGATGATTTAAAATAATAAAATATGGATATTAAATATAAGTGGATATGGGTACTACTGTGTACAGCGGTTCACTATCAAGGTTCGTTATTAAGCGAGAAAAGACGAAACTTAAATATGTTAAAAACATGCCGTGAAGTTGAATTTAATCACTCCTGGCACTTGCAAAAATGTTTTCCTTTTGATGAATGTCAGTTGAAATCGTTTGGTTTTGATGGTAATTGCTGATATAAAGGATGGGTTATATATATTTTGAATTGAAAACGTTATTTAACATTTGGGCGGGTGTGTTTGATCTAATTTATTAAACAAATCTTAAACCATAATTGAAATCCACTCGTGCCGCGACCTTATTTGATGTTGGCCGGCCTTAATTTCTCAACATATGCATTTCAACGGGCTCGATAGATTGTGAATATATACGAACTGTTATGTGTACGAGTTTCTTGTCGAAAAACTCTTAAATTTTCGAAAATAAACAAGGTGTTGATAAACTCAGTCTCAGGGTGTAGCATAAGCCCGACTTTTTCGAGGGTATTTTTATTCTGCGTCGGTAGATTTGATTTTGCCTCGAAATTTTACGACGGTACGTTAATTCTGCCTCGGTAGATACGATATCTATCTTGGTATTTTGCGATGGTACCTCAATTATGCCTCGGTAATCTTGATTTACCCTCAAAATTACCGAGGGTTTCGACCCTTATACCACACCCTGTTTTAAACCAATGTTCTAAATGTTCTCAATTAATCCATAAATTATATTTAGTGTTGATACGGGTTGCATTTCATTTTGTTCAGACTTTCAAGATAATAATGACTTAGCTGAAAATTAAGGCAATTCAGACAAAGTGTAAATAGAAATGTATTCAGGGATGCATTTGAAAAGAAAGAAAAATTATCACGGGCGCACTTTTCAGAAAACAGTGCGCCCGTCATGGCGCACTGTTTTCCCTTCGGGCGCACTTTTTGAAAATAGGCACGCCCGACTTTTCACATGTTCTCTATATTTTTTGAACATATTGTTTCCCTTTTACTTGGTCAATTAGGTTTTTTTCTATAAAGTGCGCGTTGCAGTTTGCCAAGCGTCAGGGAGAATCAGGGAATTTCACAATCAATTTTCAAATCCGGGAAAATCAGATAATCTCGCCCATTTTGGAGAAAATCAGAGACACATCACGTGATTTCATTACGGATAAGGGTTAAAATCAAGGATATATGATTTTGTTTGATTTCCCCTCAAAATGTATTTGAGTTAAAAGTGATGTTTTTTATGATTTCCTTGAAAATGTTTGCTCGCGCCATCGGCGCTCGCATATTTAAAAAAATCCATAAAAAATTCTTGCGCCTTCGGCGCTCGAATAATGAGTAACTATAGTAATAGTTATGGTTTTGTATACCAGTATCAAATCTTATTATGCCATTATCAAACTTGGTTCATGGAACAGAATCAGGGGCAAAACAGGGAATAAAATCTGACTGGAGACAGGTCACCCTGACTATGGTAGTTAAAATCGGATTTTGCCTTGATATATGGATATATATCAGTGGGCGCACTGAGAAAATCTCGGGCGCACTTTTCGAAAAGGAGTGCGCCCATGGGCGCAAGATTTTGTCTGGCCAAATACATCCCTGTGTATTGTGCCTGAAAAGTCTGGATGTTTAAGGTCAATGTTAGTTCATCACTTTATCGACTTTTTTGTACAAATTAAGATTCAAACAATTACCAAATTTGTAATATTTTCTACATTATACAATGTCATCGAGTCGCCATTTATACACATTAGAACACAAATTTAACAAAAGTTGATAAACCCACCCAATGATCAAAACATTAAGACTTTTAAGATACTGACAATCGTCTGTCACTTTGTCTGGAAAGTCTTAATTATCTTGATTGTCTGACAAAAACTGCGTTTTTGTCTGAATTATATGGAAAGTCTGAACAAAATGAAATGCGCCCTGTATGAATAATGGAGATTTGTTATGAATGGCTTTCCTATTTTCTTATAATGCCAATTTTTTATATGATTTCCAGTTTTTAGGCCCCAACCCAAAAGGTTGGGGGCCTATAGGTTTGGGGTGTCTGTCCGTCTGTCTGTCCGTCTGTCCGTCTGTCTGTCCGTCATACTTTTT
>LQRL01146488.1:0-16037 GCA_001703475.1 Hydroides elegans | reverse complement strand
CCCGACCTCCCCCCCCGGGGGGGGGGGGTCCAGAATAAAAGGAGAGTATTGGGACAGTTTGTCCCAATACTCTCCTTATTCCCCTACTAATTTCTAAATTTTTACAAAATTAAGTGGGAATAATTATTTTGAAATTGATGAAATATGCTTGCAATTGTCTAATAAACTGTAATTTGCAAGATATGATACATTATTTGGTTTTATTTAACATTTTAGTTTTCATAAAAGGTGTTCCTTTTCTGTTAAAAGCTGGCTAGAAAAGGAGGAACGGCCCAGCTGGCTTGGAAAAAAGGAACACCTTTTTGCAAAAGTTAAATGTTCAAAAACCATTATTTTGTTGTTCTTCGTAATTGTAAAGTTGATTCAAGTTGATGTTACAACTTTTTGAAAAATATGTCGTGGGATGCCCTTCAAAAAGTTCAAATATATAGCCTGATAAACTCCGTGCTCTAATCTAGCTAGCATAGGTAATATGAACACATTGTATGACACATAAACTGAAATAATACATAAATAAATAATAACTATACGGCAATTTGTAAAAGCTTATATGTAGATCAATTTTGAAAAGGAACATATATTTGAGGTTTACATCGTTACTTCGACACTCTTAAGCTTTTTATATTTCTAACATATTTAAATTCTTATAATCCTTAAATTAGTGGATTTTAGAGTCATTGGATTTGTTTACATAAACCCATCTATTTTCAATGTTAACTTACCCTAGAAAAATATATGATGAGTCATTTATATAAAACGTTTCTGAGTTACAAGATTCAATATACTACAAAAAACTTGAATCACCTAATTTGACTCTGCATCTTTTAAACTAAAGAGATCTACATGTGACGTCAAGACAAAAAAACGATTGTAAAGTTTATATCCTATAAGGTTAATTTCCCACAATTTAATTTATATTATATGATGACCACAATCTCTTTCCTCATCAAGAACCAAACATAAAGCATATTAACTGCTCCAACCACCCGCTTCTCTCCTCCATAACTCTATAAATATCTTTACAATTAGGATGGTCGTGCTTAAGAAATTTATGCCTGATATCGTGTTCCGATGATTCAAGCATTCGAGCCGTTAACAAGTTGGACTACCATTGGTGTGAAATCTCATGAGATCTTACTTTAGTACTGTTTGATATAGTTATTCCCAGCTCCGACACAACATAACCGTTTCTACCACTAGGCTATATGCTGTATGAGTAATTTGTCCATATGCATTTGAAAGTTTTGGAAAACCTCTTTAATAGTCTCAGTATCTTTAGTAGATTCAAACATTATTTTAATACTATGTGTCACGGCTACTTATTAACATTCATAACAAGTACAATCAATTTCATTTTCTATCTAACTGAAATTCACCACAAAGCTAATAGCGGACCTCACCTGAGTAAATCTACATTATCTACACAATTTTATTTACAGATATATGCTCACCCAAACAAAAGAGAAAGTATACATAAATCCGTGGTTCTATTGGGGGTTATTTCCATGAAAATCGGGATCGATATAACCTACAGTCTCAATAAGAGCCTGTAAATTAAAAAAAAATTCACAAGTTGAACAAGAACGTAACATTACATTTGATGATATTGATGTACACTATCCCATGCTAAAACTATAAATAATCTATTCCCATGATCAATATCGAGTATGATCACTATGTGCTACCAATATATCCTGAATGTGACGTGGCACCGACATAACCGATCGGTTGATGGGTGCTTGAGGGAAGGCGTAACACCCATCGATAAGAGCCTGTCTAAGTTCATTGTGGTGTTAGGGCAAGTAGTGGGGTTCATGTGCGACGATCTAAATGGTCCCAGAAGTTCTCTATCGGGGTATTAACCATAATATTCGCGACTTGAGGGCGGGCATTTTCACGCATAAAGATGACGCAAGATATACGGTTCAACTTGGGAGTATATGGTATCGATGAAGGGACTGGCAGCATATTTCCAATCAATAACCACGAGTTGAGATCGCCAGTTATACCATATTGCACCCCAGATCCTAACCATCCGACGCTTTGTTCGTTCCACTCGCTGAAAACATTATCGCGAGAATCATTCGCCAGTGCCCCAGTAAACGCGTTGACACCCGCCTGGGCGAAGACTTTGGAAGCAAGACTCGTCGCTAAATAACAGGACCCAGTGCCATGTTTGTCGAGATGTTTTACTAGTTTACTGAAAATTCGTGGATTATGGCTCCCTGCATGGTGTCTTGATGACAGTCAATGTCGATATGCGAAATCGCTCTCGGAGGTGCTGTTTGCGAATCCTTCGATGTTGACGCTCGGTTGAAACGCACAAACGTCTACTGTTTGGTGTGTCAAATGTTGTCCCAACGTGTTGAAATTGTGTTTCTAGACGTTAAATCTCAGCGCTTGTGCACTAGGATTGTCTTGCTACCTCGGTCGTGCCACCACCAGCAACCAGCATTCCAGTTGTGACGAATCAGTATCACTACCGATTCTTAATATTTCAGCACCATGAATGAACTTTCATCGAAATTATTGATAAATATATTTGTATACTATCTGTTTGGCTTACTTAGGAAAAACCGCTATTGGTGTATCATAAATGTATATTTCATGACAAAATATCTGAAAGAATAAAATTATTCAAAATTATAATTAGGTAAATAAAATTAGTTCTAGAATATACGCAATCAATCTATTTTGTCGCGATTTAGATCATATAGATTAACATTTTATATTCCTTCACGATATGTTCCTGCTTAATGACCCTAAGTCTTATCTGGCCTCCTTAAAATGCAATACACTTTTACATCATAGCTACTCATTAGATCATTTCTCCTAGACACGCCTAAATATAATTTGAATCCACACAGTTTTACAGTGTTTTTGTATGCTTAAATATATCAAGAGCCAATATATCAATGACATTTTAATTTTAAGTGGAGTAATTGTAACACTGTTATTTCTACATACACGTTTAATATAACGTGGAAAAAAATCAAAATCATTTGTGTTGGTGGCCAAATCAAAAGATGGGTCGCACTTGAGGGTCCATATCACATATCTTATCAACCAGGTCAGAAATAGGGACACACTTACTCTTATCTATCGACAGTAATATCTGTTGTTGACCGAATCATGTAATAATTGCATGGCAAGTAAATTGTGCACTTGTATGAAATATGAGATTGGAGCGCATGGTGTGATAAGCAAATGCGATTTAATGGTTGGGGAAAAATGTCTGAAATAAAACACAAGTGATATTATGACAGCTGATAAGGGAGCTGATGTTCTCACTATATTGAGGACAAAAGTTTGCTCTGTCACTGTTTTCTGTATTTTCTAAAGCACACCATTTAATTATTCTAAATAAATTCGAATCATCAATCAGTTCAAAAATAAACGAGGAGTAAAATCTGTGCCGCTGTCTCATTAGTATTTGTCAACAATATAAAGATTGTGCTCAAATATGTGGATATAAAAGCGATGATCAAATCACAATATCTCAGTCTAATAATTTAGTTTTGTAAAATATATTAAATCTAAAATGGAGAGGATAGAAGGCTCAGTCTTGAGTTACCATAACATTCAATATACAGTGGAAGTCAAACCTTCCGGAAAACCATGCGCGAAAAAGGAACCGAAACACATCATCCGCGGAGTGAAGTAAGCTTCCTTCATATATTTTCGGTTTATTATCTATTTAGAATTGATTTTGGCTATTCAATTTTGTCACATGACTGCACCAAACGTATTCAGAATATCCGGGAAAAATATTTGGCATGTTAAACATTATGAAGATCGTATTTATCATCGTTGAATAGAAGTTTATATCTTTTTAAACAGTAAATTTATGCTGCACGGAGTATAAACATAAAAAAAGATTATGATTAGAACAAAATGTGATGACATTATTATATCATTTTTATCAGTGGCATATTCAAGCCCGGAGTCAATGCCATTATGGGACCTACTGGCAGTGGGAAAACATCGTAAGTATATTTTCAACCATTTTATATATAACTTGTCCTAGATATCACACAATAAATTTAAATTTAAAAGAATGTTACCTGTTTTATATCTATTTATTGTTTCCCAAACTAGCTTCGGTCTCAATCGACCTACATCAGGAGATTTTTAATGATTTTATAACTTCATTTTTTACCTTTGCAAACGTTATGGATTGCACCAATATAGAACAGTACAGTATTTTTCCACTGACACTATCAAAGTGTGAACGTCTGTCCTTAAGTAAATGTTATTAAATTTGTGATATTTCATCTACTTTTTTATTCTTCACTTGTGCAGTCTGCTGGATATTCTGGCCGGGAGAAAAGATAAAACCGGTCTCACGGGGGAAGTATTGATCGACAGCAAGAAACAGCCAAAGAATTTCAAATGTAAAACTGGTTACGTAGTCCAGGTAAAGTAACCTATTTGTTCGCAAACATGTTTCTCATACATTCCATTGGTTTGCAATGTTATCTTGATAAATGTCAAATGATAAATTATCCATCATTTGACACATACACATATATTGTATCCTCTTCCGAAATCTTGAGGGCGAAAACAACCCCTCTTGTTATTCTTTGCCTAATCGGTGAGATTATCTCTGGATATAAACTTTTCGTGTGTACATGTTACATCATGTGTAACCATCAAAGATATTCATTTATATACATTGTTTTTATTTTGATAATTCATTTTTATAGGATGACATGGTGATGGGTACACTCACTGTTCGCGAGAACCTGACGTTTTCGGCCAATGTGCGCCTATCAAAACACATCAGTAAAGAGGAAAAGGACGCCAGGGTAGATGCGGTCATCCGCGAACTGGGCCTCACGCACTGCGAAGATACCAAGGTAAGTGAGACCGATTATTAATTGTTTTCGAAATGGTGTAAATGAGCAAGGTGCCCCTCCTTCTCTCTTCTGCATTCACCATACACTTCAACAGAATATGAAGCGCAGTTGAGTCGTTTGAGACTATGGAAGTGACATGTACACGACTAGAAACTCGTGCCAATGTATGAAGTTATTGGAAATCAAATGAATTTAATAGATTTTTCGACTGCCGTTCTCAAGTAGTTTGTTACATATTTAGGGGGATCTTACCAAATAATGTGCGCCGCCGCGCTATCGATTGAACTGCTAAACACTATTAGAAAAGTGATTAAAATCGGCAATGAACTCAGAAGAAAAAGATTACCAGAAAGTTAATTAATTCAAACCCATAGCTTTTTATACCTACAAATGACATTAAAAGGAGGCACATAAAAATCATTTAATTTCCTTGTAATTAAGCCTATGTTCATACAAATTCACATAGATCGGCAACGAATTCCTGCGCGGTGTCTCGGGCGGCGAACGCAAACGCACCAACATCGGAATGGAACTCATCATCTCTCCCTCCATTTTGTTTCTCGATGAACCCACGACGGGTCTTGACGCAAGCACAGCTAATGCAGTCATGCTGTTACTCAATAGGTGGGTACGGATGCCTTGCTAGCAGAGTTGGTAAGACGTCGATGTATAAACGTTTATGAACCATGTTGTAAAACATGACGTTCCGTCAACATCGTGCAGACGTTTCGACGTTCCGATGTACAGGGCATTGAATAGTTCAATAGTAGATTTATGGTTTCTCCTTTCTCATTTTAGGCGTAATTCGAGCCTAACTTACTCTCTAAAATACGCAGTGAGAAAGGTAGTTTAATTATAACATATTTAACTATGATTGTATTATAGATTGATACGTAAAATTATATAAAAAAAGGATAAGTAAAGTTTAACAAAATGTCGAATGTTCATAGTTCATCGTTTCGAATTCGTGTATTATTTCAGACTAGGACGAAAAGGACGAACCATCATCTGTTCAATTCATCAACCTCGCTATTCAATTTACAAAACATTTGACCGCTTGATGTTGTTGGCATTGGGAAAAACAGTCTACCATGGCCCAGCACAAGAAACTTTGAACTATTTCAGCTTTTTGGGTAAAAATAAATGCTAAAATATGTTCTTTTTCAAAGAGCATATTCATTCTCCTTTAACAGCAACTGTTTTCAATTTTATAATTTGGCAACAATCTATTTTATATGTTGCTAACTCATAAGCAATACAATTTGTTAGAGCTCAGGATTGGTTTAAGTGTAACATTTATGCAATATTTGTTATATTACCTTAGAAAATGTTTGACATCTCTGGAGAATACTAACCTATACTTTTATTTTAAAGACGATTGATGTGCCAATTAAATCAAAAATGTTTACCCGACAAGAATTTATGTATTATGTATTTATATCTACGCCTTTTCCCCCTAAGGTCATGAAATTGAGGCTCACAATAACCCGGCCGATTTCTTCCTCGACGTAATCAACGGAGATTCGACGGCGCTGAATTCGAATGAAAAGAAAGAGGAGATCGCATCGAATGGTAAGATGCGATGGCTCCCTCCGAGACAAATCAGTAAGTGCGTGGTAACATGTAGACACGAGATCAGTGTGAGATGTTGTATCCTTATTCGTAGCAGCACATATTTTATACATTAGTTGTTGTACTCCTTTCAATTGATGGCCTCTGCCATGACGTAGCTGTTGTTTTAATGTCTTACCGCTGGCTTATAATTGTTAGAAGATGTGCCCCTTTATATAGCCATATAAACGATATTCTTCCAAATATGTTCTGACTGTTTTGAGACACTATCTATAATCTTAATTGCTATCAAAACAATGCAAAATTTTGATTTCGTTATATTGTCGAATTTGGACGAAACAAAGAAAAAGTGTAAGTTTAATTTGTGAGGATATTGATATACAGCGTTTTCCTGCGCAACACTTCATCTGGAAAACTTTTTTCTTGAACCAAAAAAAAAATGTTTTTGACATCGGATGACTTCTTGTTTAGTGCTGTTTTGATTTCTTAGGTTTTATTACCCTTCAACTTTTGTCTTGTTCTCCATTCCCTGTGGTCGTTGAATCCTAACCCGTATCTGTTTTCCGATTCCTTAAATTTTGTTTAATTTTCTGAGTTATTCTAATGATTATCTTGCCTGATTCTATTTTTTTTTAAAGAATTTTCATCTTGACCTCGTTTTGATACTTTAGCAGAAAATTCGTGTTTATGTAACCACGCACATACTTGGAAATTAGATTTACATGCATGACTAGTATATTGTCAGTCATATTGCTCAACAAGTTAAATAAATCTGCTTTACATTTATGTTCTAAAATAATTATCGATAAAAAAAATAAAAACAGTTGATTAATTTCAACGGCTGGTTAAAATTGCGCATCTTAATTAACAATGAATTTTGAACAGGTGATTTAAACGAAATACCGATGATTGAGATTGGGGACAGCAAGGAAATGTCGCTGGCCGAGGAGCTCAGTCAGAAATACGCCGATTCCGAATGGGGCAAAGAGTAAGACTGATCTATTACGTTTTGAAATAATTGTAGTTTGCTTGAGGTAGTATTCCATTGAGAGCACACTGTATTAGTAGAAAAGGCTTGGGGAAAGTTTCCCGTGAGCCATGCCCTTAACCTTAGCTATTAAATCACATTCAATTATCGAAGTCAACATTGATGAAGAATATAAGACGTTTATCATAGTGCAATCTCTTTCTAGGGTCAGTAAAGAGCTTTCTCCAATTTACGACAAATTCCAGCGCTCTTTCTCACAAGATGAAGACGACACCGCAAAGGAAATCGAATATGCGACGGACTTTTTAACTCAGGTAAACCAATTTACTGTTGTTGTTGTTGTTGTTGTTTTGTTTCTCATTTCTTTTTGTTTTGGTTTGGCTTTTTGGAATAGAAATACGGTTTTGAGTTTGCCATATAAATAACATCCCCAAAATATTTATATTGAGCTTAGCACCAACATGACACAACAAGTGATGTTTTGGAATTGGACAATTCTATAATTATTATTTTACAATTAACATAGAAGTAGTTTTTGAAAATGTTGATCAAATTATAGATGAATTTTTGGTTTTAATGAAAAATAAGCATTGTTAAGCAATATTGAATTTACCTTTATTTTTCATAACATTGCAAATTATAACACTTTATATCCTTACAGTTTAAGCACCTCAGTGTCAGAACTACCAAAAATGCATTGAGGAATCCTCAGACGTCAGTCATGCAGGTACATCAAAATGTTTTTTTTTGTGTATATAGTGCGCAGTAATATTATCATTAAAAACGTCATCATTCATGGAAACATGTCTAAAACAAAACAGAGATCATTTGTTAACACGTTTATCTTTAATTGCAATTCATGCCACTTTTCATGTAAGTCGAATAGTATTTTAATGGAGAGCGCAGCCCATCTATTGAACTTAAAATATTGTATTGGACTTATTCATACAAATTTACAACAACAAAAAACTTTGCTATGACTGTATTTCTCCGACGTCTGTAAACTTTGGTTAACATTTTATGGTAACGAGTGTAACCCTATTACATTGCTTTAAACAGTTTAGGCATAATATATGATTAAAAAGCATATCAGAATAGCCTATTTTAATATTTTTACGGTGTATTTTTTTTTTAGATTTTCACCATCATGTTCTTTGGTATCATCGTGGGCATCCTCTACTTTCAAGTAGACGACAGCGCCGAGGCCGGACTCCAGAATAGGTACAATGTATATATGTTTCTAAATATAATTATTTAGGAATTGAACAATTGTATACAGCAACAACATAAGCAACATAAATACATTAAACTGAAACACGCATAAGTACTTTATATCATCTTTAATATACTAAATGATTTTTAATTGAATCTAATTATTGAATCAGTATTAAATAAAAGTAGCATAATTTAACAATCAGGGATGCAGTTTGTACTTTGATTCACTTACATCATTCAATAATTAATTTAACGCTCTTAATTTCGATTTCTTAGGCTTGGAGCATTTTTCTTCATCATCATGAACTCTCTCTTTTCTAATATGCCAACTGTGGAGTTGTTCATCAAGGAACGCGATATATTCATGTAAGTTTGGTTACAATGACTTGATGAAGAAATGTATTTTTGTCGTGTCTATCAAAAAAAGCTATATTGTATCAGTCCATGAACCATATTTCTTGTACTTATTTCAATTATAATGCTTATATTCTTAATAAAAAACACAGTTATGATCCAAAATATGCTATTGTGCTTTTATCTTTTGAGACATGAAAATGGCGGTGGATTTTATAGAGTATCTGCTTATTATTTGAGCAAAGTGTTTTGTGATCTTCTACCAATGCGTATAATCCCGATGCTGTTTTATAGTGTGCTGGTTTATTTCATGATCGGTAAGCATCCCGTCATTAAAAAAAATTATGAAAGATTCTACAGTATTGTGTGAGGAGCGAAAATTGGGCGTACTCTGAGAGAGAATTATATAGATTATATGATAATTTACTGTAAAATATGATTTTTGGTATGATAAATAGTATTAGACTTTAAAAGCTGTAAATGGCGAACCTTCTTTTTTCAAAATAATAAAGTACGCGCTCATTCTGTACTTATCTAATTTTCCCTTGGCAAAATAGTTACATGAAAATTGAAAGGAAACCGAGAGCATGCACTGAACTTACCTCTAGCAAATCATGAATAACTGTTATTTTACAGGATTCCAAACGGATGCGGGAAAGTTTTTCTTTTTCCTTTTGAATCTTATTTTAACAATGTTGACCGGCGCATCAATAGGCTTCTTTTACAGCTCATCTGTCAATATTTTTGCTGTTGCACAACTTTTAATTTCAATGACTTATATCGTCATGTTGGTAAGTAGCACAATATGGAAGGCAATACAAAAAAAAACATTTTTTAAACACATATTAACCAGTGATTAAACTATTGCAAAACCAGAACATTATTAATAATGAATAGCTTGGTGAATCTTAAAATAATCATATTATGTAATGACTTTATGATTGAATATATTCAATATAAACTATTCACTCATGAAGAGCACATCACGAGCTGTTCCTCAAAAAAGGTGTTCCCCACCAATTTCCAGCTGGCTTGGAAATTTTGAGAAATTTCATTCTAGCTTGGAGATTTGAGTAGTTTGAGGAACACCTTTTTGATAATTTCTTAATTTCCATAATAAAAAGTGAGAATAATTATTTCTAAAATGATAAAACTTGCTTGCAATTTTCTTATAAACCGTAATTTGCAAGATATGATATGTTATTTGGTTATATTCGACATTTCAATTTTCGCAAAAGGTGTTCTTTTTCTGTTCCAAGCTGGCTGGAAAAGGAGAAACAGCCCAGCTGGCTTGGAGAAAAGGAACACCTTTTTGCAAAATTTCAATGTTCAAAAACAATTATCTTGTTGTTCTTCGTACTTGTAAAGTTGTTTTAAGTTGATTTAACAACTATTTGAAAAATATGTCGTGAGGTGCCCTTCACTCATAATTGTATTATTTCAACCAGCTATTTGGTGGTCTGTTGGTCAATATCGAATCAATTTGGATAGGAATTCGATGGATTCAATGGCTTAGCTTGTTCCGTTACAGCTTTAACGTAAGTGTTTAATTATCTATCCAAATGTTACGAACTCACATTCATGTGACAAGCATGGCAATGCTTACAATTATTTAGTTTCCTTTTCAAATGGTTTATTCGTTGTAAACGTCGGTACATCCTATTTTGTTTTGCTGAACCTAGTGCTGAACTTATTGATCAATTGTTGAGATACATTTTATGTTTAATATAACTTTTATTTTTCATCAGGCCTTCTGCATAAATGAGATGAAGGGTCTTATGTTTTATTCCAATGGAACAGAGTGAGTATTTATGTTACATTAAAAGGACACTTGTTTGACCAATATTGTATTATATTACAACATTTAGCTTTTAATGCATATCGCTTAAATACTTTAATATGTTATGATTTTTTTTCTTTTTCCTTCACGTTTTGTGATAATCAACTTAATATTTTCACAACAGGGCTGGGTATCTCGGAGAAGAATTCATGGATAACGCGAGTATCCCTTATGAAGATGCCTGGGATCTTTGGTTGAATGAATTCGCATTAGGAATGATGGTCATTGGATTCCTCGTTCTTACATACATTCAATTAGTTAGGATGAAGAAGTACAAATAAGTTGTGCTGTTTGCAACATACAATAGTGTTGACTCTAAAAAAGGATGTTTGTTGTTAAATATCACTGATGTGTAAGTTATATTCGTAGATTAAGCTCAGCAAGATGCTTGAATATCGAACGGATGATTATAATTTGATTTCATAAAATGAGAAGAATTCAAATGTGTGAGATGTGTTCATATCTAGTCATATTTCTGCTTGTAATGATTAGTTTTCTATTGATATGAAAGTCAAAATACCAAACCTGGTTAAGTTTCATTCTTTTCATTTTTAATCTTAATCCTATGCTATATTAAATGTCTCATCTCGGAGTCCAATAATATTTAGATTAAAAAAATGCATGTTTCTCAATGTTTATATTTTGGTTGTTGCTATGAAAATTATTACATAAAAGTATACTAAAATAAAATCAAAGAAAACCTATATTGTTTGATATCTCCGGGCGACATAAAACTAGAACTTGCTCTAGACTTCCGTAGTTTACGTCCTATTGACGACCCTTTCCGAGTGGTACGTTTATCCTCAGATTGGGTAACATATCAGATATCAAGATAACCCAAATGAACATCTTGGCCTATACGTTGTATATTTATTAAATCCTTGATTCATCGAAACATATGGATGGCCTCTCACATCGCATGCAATTCATCGGGGGCTTTGCGCTGAGTCAGTGTATGCCATGGAAATTAATATATCATCTCGGATTTCGGTACTCTCATTTTTGATGAAGCACACACACTTTACCAATAAAAATGTATATACTCCATATATATATTAATGACATTGTTGGTTTGTCTGATATGTGTGTTTATTTTGTTTGTATTAAAAATATCGGTAACAATTTTGTTCCCAATTCGTTCGTTTAGATATAAGACAGATATAATTATGGCACGTGTACCTTCGGCACATAATATTTTTAAGCATTGTGCTTGGTATAAGAACACTTTTAATATCAACTTCTTTGTCAAGAATAAAGAGGAAAGAAGAAGAAAAATATTTTATATATTTAACTGTGAAAAGGAATTGTTTCCCCTCCCCATTTTTCAAATACCACGATATATACCAAAACTATGTACACCACTTTCACAATTGTTGATACCCCGGAATATGAAACAACAAATCCGCCAATACCTTAAACACCTAATGTTATCTATCATTCAAAAATAAAACCTTTGTCTATTGCGTAGAAAGCAATGTCATCAAAACCTAACAGTCTATGTCAATCTTAGGAAGAGCACCCGACAAGATATTCTTTAAAAAATGTGTTCCTTTTCAAAATTGATCAAGCTACACACATTCAGAAATTGGTCATTTGCTCAACCATTTGAGGAACACCTTTAAAATAAATGTCTATTTATTCAGTTTTGTTGCTTCATATTCCGGGATATAAAAAGAATCGAAATAAGAAGAGGAAAACGACAGGGATGAGTGGGTTGAGTGGGTCAGCAAGTTTGTGTATCTAGGCGAATTAATAATAGAAAATGGCAAATGCGAAGAAGAAATCCGCAGAAGAATCGAAATTGCAAGGTAATCCTTCAGCAACATGTGGACGGTACTGACGAACCCCAAACTCTCAATAACATCTAGAATACGGTTCATGAAGTGCTATGTCTGGTCAACACTGCTGTATGGGGGTGAGACACGGACCATCAGCAAAAAATCGCAGCAGCGCCTAGAAGCCTTCGAAATGTGGACACTGAGGCGAATGCTAAGAATAAGCTGGACTAGACGTGTCACGAACGAAGAGGTGTTACGATTTGCAGGAACGAGCAGGTCATTGCTTGACACCGTTCGAATTAGAAAGCTATCGTTTTTCGGGCACATCATGAGGCACGATTCTCTACAACGCGACCTGATCGAGGGCATGGTGAAGGGCAAACAAGGAAGAGGGAGACCAAGATTGCAGTGGAGTGACAACATCAACCAATGGACTGATCTCACCTTCGCGGACGCCAAGCGAGTCCCTCAAGACAGGAGAAGATGGAGATCCATGGCAGGCAACGTCACGCCACGCGATAAGGTAAGGTAATTAATTAAGAATTAATTCGATATCTTTATAATAATCGTATTCATAGATAACTGGCTAGGAAAGCTACATTGAAATGTAATAGAAAATCCGTCGTTTTAACTACAATTTAGATTTCAATTTTTAATAAAAGGTGTTCCTTTCTTGATTTTTGGCTATCAGGATTAGCAAAATTAGGTAAAAATGTTTTGTAGATACTAAGCCTAATTTTGCTCACCTGTTTGTAAAAAATGGTAGGAATTTGATTATCAATTTTATATTATAATGTTTCAAGTAGTTTAAACTTGAATAAACACTTTAAAAAAAAATTGGTCGTTGAGTACAATTCATCTTATCAATCTGATAATCGTGAACAAACAAGCCAAAACAACTAGATAGTTATACTCGTAGAGCATAAGAATCTGATTTCTTTTCTTTTAATTATGAGATAATTCTTCGTAAAATGCTTAATTTGATATATTACTGCAATGTTTTATACAACATAAGATTCTACCTCGCTTGCATTATAACCAATAAGGATAATTAAAACATGATAGAATGTTTACTTATTTTCATATTTATAATAGGGCCAAATTGTTATTAAGCATTAAGCAAATCGAATAATTGTTTCACGCCGCTTTATACGCATATTATACAGCATCAAAAATCTACTTGAATTTTCTATTTGCCAGTTTTCAAATTGATCAAGCATTAAACCAGTGTTTTTTTTCCTCAAAATAGCCACCACAAAAGTCTCAATAAAGCCAATGACTCTTCTCTTGCATTAAGCAGTGTTAACCCACTCTTCGCCCCATCCCTGCACTGCTATACGCCAGTCCCTCGGGTGTGTGTCTTGTGATTGACAACATTAAATAGGAAACATGCAGTATTCCCGCTGTGCGAGTGGAGAGCATCGTTTTTGCTCATAAAGTCTTAAAAAGAACTTGACCAAAACTGCAACTCGAACAGAGCTGTTTTCTCTGCATTTAGTTATAATGATGAGTTGTGTAAACATCCTCTAGCTCTATTATTAATCATAATTCAGCCTTAAAAATTAATGGTCATGTTCGTTGAATATTTTCCTTCACTTACCGTATCATTTTAAAATCCATTTGTTCACAAATGAATATTGTATAAGTCCATGAAACTTAAAGAGTAAATGGTATTAAATGGAGTGAAAATATACCCCGTGGCGCGTCAGTCTACACTGCTGATGCCTCGTATTTTGGCTCGTGTAATCCGAATTCATGCTTATCGCATAAGGTCTATTGAGTGTCTGTATTGCGTCATAAGAGCAAGGATGATAAATGATTTCTGCTTATGACATGTAATGTCATCATAACTAAAATGGGACGGGCTGGGTCATACAGTGCTGGCAACATTTAGGGGAAAATCCTACCCGTTTTGGAGTATGGACTCACTTAAAATGCTTATACTTTTTATGAAAAATAATATTTGAAATATTAAACTATTCCGAGTATAAACACAAAAGCATCATTAACACGCTGATATATGTATCAGCTATGTAGGTAGTCTAAATAATATAACTGTTGGGTCCACTTAATCCAAAAGCAGGTTGCTGTCCAAAACCGCACGAAAGTAATAAATGATTTTAATTCATGATTTCATTTACGTAAACGTAAAGAAATCAGATAACAAGTACCAACATACTGATTCGATCTAAAATTTATTATGTCGACTTTGATCACATGACTTTGTACCGCTGAGCACAGTTCAAGAAAATGTAAATTATTATCATGATTTGATATTGATACGCAATATATGAACCAATGCTTATATAATTTAAATAATTTAAACCTAAATTATTTTGTGAAAATGTCTTCACACAATCGATTATAGGGTTTTGGTAGTAAAACATATTATCGCCCAAACCAGGGAATTTCATGTCTCTTTCGCAGAATCTAGGACTATGATATAAGAAGGATATGCAGCTGAGTACGTGCTCAATCAAAACAATCATACTATGTTTATGTCAGCCTTTGTTGGAAATTCACAAAAACACCTATATATGCGATAAGGCTATTTATTGATTTTATAATGAATATATATCGAGCGAACCATTTCATATCAAGACGTCAACTTTTTGAATCAAGAAAATCCAACTTTTAATTAAAAAAATAGATTTGATTTTTGGCACATATGAAGCCCATGGATTTCGTATCATTTATATATCAATTTAAATATGGTTTATGGAATCAATGATGCCGTAGAGGATCATTTTTCATTATGATAATCAATGGAAGAGTATAAGAATATTTAAAATTATGAATCGTGTCGTCAGAAAAAAAAGACACAACACTGACATAAACATCTAGCAGTATGATTGATTGATTGATAGTTTTTATTTGCGATTCGCCATAAAAATAGTACAATAGTAATACAATAAAAACAAGAGTAAATACAATTAAGTTTTGTAAACAATTAAATACTGCAATACACGCATAATATGTATAGAAAATCAATTTTAATATAAGCAATAATACTAGAAGTATGAGTAATAACACTTGCATATGGCGTGATCACAAAAAGGATTGCACCAGAAAGTCTGTATCAAACTGACTTATTTCCATGGTGGTCCTTGATAGAAAACCCTAACACAAGCTTATAGCGTTACACAAAAGAAAAACATATATGATAAATGTAGGTAAAATGACTTATAATTGATGACTAGTGAGTAAAATTATCACAAAAAATGACTGATCTACACATTGACTAGTAGAAAATAAAATCCTTTGTTTCAATAGACACCATTTCGCTGAATAACAAGTTTTTGCATTTAACTTTAAAGACAGAATTATCACATATAGACTGAACTTCTATTGGCAGATTATTCCAGAGTTTGATACCATTACATATAAACGTTTTGCTACCTAGGGATTTTGCATGGTTGACAACAAAAGCA
>LQRL01146482.1:0-15022 GCA_001703475.1 Hydroides elegans | reverse complement strand
GGGGGGGGGGGGGGGGGGGGGCGCCAACAGTATAACAGACCGAACCGGGGGCGCAAGTTAATATTTTGGTATAACATATAGGGGCGAATAGGGGGGCGTGCGCCGGGTGCGCCCCCTCCAAATCCGAGCCTGAAGGGGTCTTGACGATTTGAAGGGATAGGTGGTTTTCTGTAAGTCTAGCTGCTTCGAGACCCAAATTACGAATGTTTACGTACATACCGAAAAAAACATCGCCACGAAAAAAAAACATCCAGTCGAAATTACAAAATGAAAATTAATTGAATTGAATCAGTTTATATAAGTAATGGCTACCCGAAAGTTATTGATACAACAGTATTCTATCAATTAAGTCCTTAAGATTAAGTTTAAGAAGGAGTTCTTAAAATAGTATCACGCGACCAACGTTTCCGCCGCGCGACTAACTTTTTAGAGTTAGTCGCGCGAGCGCGACCATCGATTTCGAGTTAATGTCAAACGCTACATTAATGTATATATTAACAGTCAATGAACTTGAGTCAGCCTTGACTGATCCCCAGGTGGCGGACGGGATTGCGAGAACCCCGAACCCCGAACCACACAACTTACATTTTTTATTTTAGGTTTGGATTTCTAGTTGGGAATTATGCCCGGTTATTGCCTATTGCAGATATTAACAAAACCGTCGGCCCTGATTATTGGACCCGCAACTATTCGGACTCCTATAAACCCTAAATATTCGCTCACGCCCTTTTCGCTTGCACATATACAGTAACCGTTCTTTAAATGATACCCCGGTTAATTCGAATCAATTTTGCCGGACCCGAGTAGCAGGGTGCGTCCAAGGACGCGTTTTTACGTTATTTTTCACACCAAAATCTCGAAAAACGCACGAAAATGAAGGGCACGAGTTTGAAAACCGCATGTCCAAATGAAAAAACGCATGAAAATCATGGACACGCGTTTACGTTTTCAATTTTATAATATACATGTATGGTCAAACCTTTGTTGCACCGGATGTGCCAATATTTCAGAATATCAGTATTCTCGAGATGGATATTTTAGATATAATATCCTTTAAAAAATCCCCGCGCCGTCGGCGCTCGCACTTCAAAAATGGTATTAATAAGTCAATCGGAGCCTAGATAACAGGCGAATTCGAGCTATGGTGTATCATTATTAGCATATGACAACCTTGGCGCACTGGCTCCTATTGGTGCAGTTTTCTGAATGCATTTTGCCAGAGGGCGCAAAAAATCTACCGTGTTATGTCAAAACGCAGGAAGTCAAAAATCGATCTTTCTGTTGAGTGCCAAATACATCCCAATTTTCTTATACCCGAAAAACTAATGCATCGAGCCCTTATATGATTGTTTCTCATTCAATCAAGTTTTTAACTGACTCATTTGGACATATACATAAAGAAACTGAATGAATTTCGAAAACTTTTACTGCAATAAATAAGAGTGTTTCTTTTTAAAAGGTGTTTTTGTTCGAGTGAAACGTGAATTTAAAACTGAACCATTTAATACGCGCTAATTTAACAAAAAACGCATCAAAGTATAGGTTGCGCGTTTTAAACACGTCGCCGAGCATCCCTAGGACGAACCCTGGAGTACTTCGAATTCATCAAGGGCTATCATACTTGCGTATGGTTAATTGCTATGTCCGATCTGCAATACTTCGCAGTAAGAGAGATCTCGTGAAGGCTACATTAATAAAAACCAGGTGACCAGCGTCAGGGAAAATCATGGAATTTGAAAAATCCGTTTTCAAATCAGGAAAAACCTGGAAATGTGGACCTTTCGAGAAAATCAGGGAAAATAAGGGACTTTAATTATGAAACATCTGGGAATTTGTATTATTTATTATTTTTCACGATTTTGTTCAACATTTTGTTCGCGCATACAGTACTTGCATATTGTAAAAATTAACCTTAACAAAATTTACTCGCGCCTTCGGCGCTCCGATAATGACTATAGTTATGCTTTAATATAAGGACCATCAAGGGCTGGCTTATGTGAGAATATCTTTCAACTCGATTTTAAATGTGTACAATGATCAATAATGTTGGAAACAAATCTGGGTATATATTTTTCCTTGCGCGCGTAATCGCGCGTTCAAAACGGAGGTGTGCGCGCTTAATCCGCCGGAGTCAGGGTGAACCCTGAACCCTGTTGATTAGGACCCTTTGGTTATTACTCCTATTATAATTTCTAATTTTCTAACCCCTTTGTGATGCGGACACATGTATATATTTTTTAATCCCTGCGATATTTGAAGAAATTAAAGTATCTGGTTTCACTCCGTTGACTATATTTTCTTCCGATTTCGTGGCGATTTAAGATCTTTATCGTTAGCGAGTAATTGTATACTTATAATGTTCGGGGATTTGTTTATTGTTTCATAAACTAATTGTTCTAAACATCTATTTTTATATTCTTAGTCAAAATAAGCTTTAAGTTCTTAATCATACACTGTCTTTCTAATTAAATTATTGTACGTCAATATATATAATCTTACGTTATACATAGTATAATTGATCCAAGGTAAAATTATATAGTTTTATAACACCAATACACTTTTCTCAAATTGAAAGCGAATTGTTTGAAATCAATGTTAAAACTCCCAAAAAAATGTTTTATTAATTGGTATCTTCACAAGCTCTACTATGCATAGGTTTAATATAATAACTCGATATGCTGACTTCACAATGGGGGGATAGATTTTAATAAATCTAAGTGTTTTTGCTTGTAATCTCTTTGCTCCTTTATATGCATTCATACACATTGCAAATTAAACCATATAAAATTTCTTAACAAACCACTTATATCCAAAATAACTTTTTTGTTCTTTGTTTTATTTAAAATCTAAAAACGCTGTATTTTTTGGCAATTTTTGCCACACCTGTCAATGTCTTTTTAAAAATTCGTTGAAATTTTTATCAACAGCAAATAAACAAAATGCATGTTATTCAGCCGATATCTCTTATGCATAGAAATTATGTCGTTCAATAGCTCTGCATACCTGGTCAAACAGCATAATGCATGCCTTATATGGGATGCTCGCAAAACAGTCCATGTTTATTGGCGTGATTTGGATATGTTTGGGAAATGACCGCCTATATAAGCCTATATTTGTTTATTGTTTGTGTTTTGAAATTTGTTAGACATAATTTTATCTTGTTTCATTCGCTGACAAATAACCTCGATGGTCCTATAACTAAAGTTTTGCCTTGTTTGTCATTCTATTGGCTCTCATTCTTGCTTTTCCAAATATCAACAACCTCCCTCTCGAAGTATCTTATATTATCAACTTACATTAAAGTGACAAATATATTGAATAAATTACAGTTATTTCTGACGTCGTAATATGACCTGTGGCATTTTGGAAAACATATTTAGGTTTATATAGGTTAATATTTGATAAGTTAAGAAATAGTTTTCGTTTGTTGGCGCGTTTGATACGGCATCAAAAGTACAATAGTAACGGGTGGTATAGCGAGTTCCATGCAAAATCTAGGTACACACCGGGAAATATTGATTCGGGAAGTCACCAAGCCCATCTAATTGAATGCAAACAGCCCAGGTTATGTAAACAACATTTATGACTGGAATTACACTTGCATTAACCAAAACAATAATAATAAAAGCTATTTATTTTGGTGCAATTGGGCGAATTTAATGTACTTTCCGGGATGCCCCTGGCAAACTTTGTTATATAACCAGTTTTTTTGTCTAAATGAAAATCAATATTCAACGATACATTCGCATAGCAAACAGCAAAACAGTGTTAAACGTTGAAAAAAACGTAACTGCAATGAACTCTCGACATCACTAAGTTTTAAGAAACGTATTATTCATGAACCCTGTATATGTATTTGGTGTTTTTTTTTAATCTATATATTAAAGAGTCACTTATTTATTTTGCCGGTTAAATTAATCTAATAAAACATACATTTACCAATAACATTATTGCATATTTGCAAAAAAATATTGTTCATTAATTTTCAATAGCTAATTGATGGCAATATTTGAAAGTTTGTAAAGAATATTGAGAGATAAACACATTTTAAATAAATATATCGCTAGATGCTCTTTTATAGAGATAATATGAGTAAAATCATTTATCATTGGATCCAGGTCCCCTCTATTTATTTGTTCTCTATGGCAAAAGGGGAGGATTTTGTTCAATATGCAATTAACTAATATTACATCTCAAATAAAACCCATTTTACAGGGATGAGATTTCTAAACAACGGATCTGCATTGTATAAAGTGACCTTGTTTTACCTTTTAACCTATTTGAAGGAACTTAATGCTTTCATCACAATGATGTGCAAATACGATTTATTATATAACATAGCTTATTGCGAAATGAACGTGGTTTTCTCATCTTTAAAGCTATTCCAATATTTCTCCCATTTTTTAACACTAGAATGCATACATATTTCTACATAGGATTGAAAAAAACATATATATTTTTCATTGTTTTTATATCGTATGGTATTTCTACTGTGGCGGCGGTCATAATGTCATAAAAAGTCCGCGACCACATTTAATAGAGACTCAAAAACAATTTAAGCGTTCACGAGATATAGCTTGATATGAACGGCAAAAAGGTGAACAGATTAGATAAAAAACAAGAATGTTTCCAAGTTTATGTCTATCTATTTGTTGGATTGACCTTATGGAAAATGAGCATAGTCCAAGAAAGAGACGAGGCTTAAATGCTCAATGAATCTGTTTATGTTTTCTACAATGAATGATAAAACACAAAACACTTTTATGTTCTAAGTGATTTGCCATTACTGTTTGAATAATTATGCATTTATCTGTGGGACAAACCAAACATTTTTTGGATCTAATTGGCTCTCTTTGAAACGGGATTATCCGTTTTTTTCTGAAAGGGAATGCTTGGCTTTCGGTTAAAGAACAACATACAAGAACAAACAACTTTACAGGTTACCTGATATGGTTACATTTGCGTTTTAAACTCAGTTTTATCTGTTTTGCCATTTTATTTCTTTTTAACCACTAAGCGTGTTTAGAGTTGCCCATAAAAATACATCGGAAACAGCAAAAATGTGTCAACAACCTGAACAAAAGCTTGATTCTAACACGAATGTAACCAATCTTATTTTCAATATGTAATCAGGGAAAATTGTGATATTTGTGGAATTTTGACAAGGGCCATTTTGACCTATATATTGCTTTAAATAAGGTCCATTTTGACCGGGGCCATTTTGACTTGGATTCGAAGAAATCCATTAAAGCGTTACATTGTTAGATAATATATTGCCAGTTGGGTTGATTTGGAGACTTACCCTCGGGCAGAAATTGATTAGCCTTTTTTATCCATTTTGCGAGTAATTAATGTGGCTATTGGGAAGACACCAAATCACTTTACGCTTCGTTTGGCCTTTTATCAGTAATAGAAAGAACTCACTTAAAATCAGCAAGCGCATTTGCAATTTGGAATAAATTGTTACGAATATCGTTGTATGGATAATTATTTATGTTTATAGATAATAATTAAAATTCTAAATAGTGACGAGGATATTAAATATCTGCCCATCACCTATATCTAAATGCAATCAACTATAATATATAATTTGAGGAGATTCTCTTGAATGAAGTTTTACAGCTAAATTGGATAATGCCATACGAACAGTGTTAGTTACATGTTAGTTATGTTGGAACATAACATGATTCTAAATGACATTTGCAACTACTTTCTGCCTTTCAAATCGTTTAACCAAAGATGGGACAACGGGAAATGAATTGTGCGGAGTAAATTTATATGTAGGCATAAATCGTTTATTTTTTTTAACCGGATGATATCAAACTAAAAATGCCTTCCATTCGTCCTCGTTTGAATTCGGGAATAAGTGAAATCGATCTAAACCCCTTTAAAAAACAACACCCCACAAACAGCTACTGCCAAAACTGTTCCGAGCCAACAACGAATCGGAAAAATCGCAAATTTCTCCGATCTGATACGGAAACGGCCGAAGATAGCGACAATGACGTAACTTCCGACGAAAACCGGAAACAGAACAATAAAACCGGAAATCATGACGATCTAGCGTTATGCGATTTGCCCTGGGGTGCGCGCTGGTTATCGTTCGTCGAACGGGTGTCTGTTGGTGGTTTAAGCTCCGCGGTAAACCCACAAGCTGCGAACGGGAGACGACTCATGTGGGGCTTTCTTGTGCTTGTTGGAATAGCTTTTATGACGTATCAAATATATGAGCGGTGAGTGTTTGTTACATGATATTTGTAATATTAATCAGGTTAGAATTGAGAAAATATTTAATCGCCAAAGATATATAATATCAGACGGAACGGGGTAGAAGAGGGAGGGGGCGATAATAGCGCCCAATAAGCGTTATGCGACCTGCCCTGGGGTGCGCGCTGGTTATCATTCGTCGAACGGGTGTCTGTTGGTGGTTTAAGCTACGCGGTCAACCCACATGCCCCGAACGGGAGACGACTTATGTGGGGGTTTCTCGTGTTGGTATTAGTGACGTATCAAATCTACGAAAGGTGAGTGTAATTGTACAAGTATATGCGTTAAGCGTTAAAGGGAGTCCGTTCATGTTGTTTTTGGGTAATCTTAATTATCTTCAATATCAATATATTCTTAATTATAATGTTGCGTTTATTGTATGCACAGGATATTGAATGATATTCCAGGGTATTTTTTAGCCAACCTTTTTATTGCGCTTGAAACCATTTCTATTCAGGAGCGCCTAATTTGAAGTAATTGATATCAAGATTGAACAGTTTTGCAAATGTATGCAAATGCCATTAACATTGCTCTTGATGAGCACTAAAATTGTAATCATACTGTCATATTTCATGGCCATTTAAGTAATAAAATGCATAATTAATCCATTTTCACAATACAGGGAATCCCAGTTTCTACCTCATTCACAGATCCATAGAGTCGGACAAAATACATATCAAACGGATCTTTGCATATTTGTGTACGTTTTAGGGGGTGTAAAGGTACAATGAATGTAGGGTACATTCCACCTTGATACACACCAACGATACGTTAACAGAAAAAAAAAGAATAAAAATAAGTTTGCATAAATCAACTCTTTTCTTTGCGCCAGGTGAGAGAATTCGATATGTTGATGCATGTAATATGTGTCTAACAAATATATACGGTCCCAGATATTATATTATTCAAGGATCACATATCGCGGTCAATTCTATGAAATATCTGAAAATTCTAAAATATTTCATTCCAATTCAACAGCATTACAAAATAGGAATTGATAACAAAATTAACGTTGGGATATTTGCCAGCTGTAAAGTGTAAAAGTCGGGAAAAGGACACTTTCCCGTGGATGATCAATCTATTTTAGTCCTCTTTTGACGCTTGAATGGTCTACTGAATAAATAAGTGCTCAAGTCGCGTCCTCTCAATCCATGTTTGGCAATCCATGCCATTGCTAGACGCTTGATGCATTTTGACAATATGTATATAAACATAATTATTGTATATTAGTTATCGGCAAATCAGGCATATTGTATCAGAAAGAAGTAAATGTATAACAATGCCGTTAATAGATAACAACAATATATAGACCTACGTACACTTTAGAGATACATGTATATGTTACATTTTTCTCGACCTAATTCAATTCAAACTTGAAAATTTTTATTTTTCGCTAAATAAGAACAATACATGATATTCATTGGTACGGTTAGGGGTTGATAGCTTATACTAAGGATGTCACATACACAACATTTTAAGTCACATGGAATAGTAGAACTAAAATTATTCAAAGATTTAAAAAAGGACTTAAGTACTTATTTTGCAAAATAATATCAAACTTAATTTCAATAGTTGATTATCTTCACGAAAATGTACATCTTTGTCGATTACTCGATTTCTAACAAAAGTTTTGATTGAATTTCATTCAAAATGATCATCATCATCATCTTTCGCCTTATCATCACCCTTCACAAAATCGTAAAATTTCACAGAATTGTCGATGTCTGTATATTTCAGTAGCTGCATGACATCTTTGTACTTTGCGACTTTCACTGGTAAATAGCTGATATGTGCCGGTTTAGCAGAGCGTATTTCTTTACAGACTTGTGCCTTTTTGACGCCACGCTTCAGAAATTTCATTTCTTCCGTACATTCGCCAGTCATAGTAGACCTACTTTTCGGATTTTCGCCACGGCAAAAAAGAACCCCACGGTATTTTGCAAGTCCTGTAGGACCCTTTATAAGGGGTTCCAGTGATTTTTTGTAATCCTTTACTTTAACCACTGGTGTTCCATCATTCTGCATATTGTCAGATACTGGGTGTTCAACGTACACAACTTCGAAGGGTTTCTGAGAATTGGCACTTTTTATCATCGACACGTATTCTGACGGCTTTGATACTTGGTGTTGTTTTTGTTGTTTCTTTTCGATTCGGCCAAAATCTCGATCACATGGCATTCGGCTGTGCCCAGGGACTGGGTAATGCAGTTGAATGTTTATGAGCCCACTTTCGGATCTATCCACCACTGTGTTTAGGTAAGCCATAATGTACCTGTTTTTATTTTGGGAAAAGCAGTTATCACAAAATATATGGAGCGTTGTTATGTCCCGTGATAGGCCTGAAATGTAATGATCTAGACATGATATAACTTCGTTTGGACCCTTTTCTGCATAATGTTCGGCATATAAATACATAGACGCCCGTTCATTTACATTGTCATGAATGCAAAAGTTATGTAGCCATAACTGTCTTTTGTAATATTCCTGTCCTATACCAGTTTTCGGCAAAGGCAGATTCTTTTGATAATCCATAGCGATCACACCAGTTTTGTTGTTTTCTGCAGATTTCGCAGCTTCTGTCAATTCGGAAATTTGAGTATAAAAAACATCTGCTTTTTTCACATGCAGTTCGTGTTCATTTTTAAGAGTCTCTACCTCGGCCCTGTTTTCAGCCCTCTCAGCAGCTTTAATTTTGACTAAAAATAATTCACATGTGTCACAAATATCACTCCTTGGAAACCCAAATGATATTGAAAATTCATGATTAAAAATGTCACGGTAAAAAGAGTACTTAATCGTGTCTTTCAAATCAGGATTTTCATTTAAAAACAAGTCATACAGTTTTTTAATGTTCAAAGACGCGTCAAGATATCTTTTGGTTTTATTTTTTGAACGACTGTAGTGGCTTTCGCGAGCAGGGAAACTTGAAATATGCTGCCTTATTCTGTTTTTGATTTCATCTGATATCTTATTATGGTTAGTATGCTTCCCTCGATGATCAGCAATATCACCAGAAAAATTCAGTACTTTTCGTTTCAGCCGAGCGTTTTTTATTCCATGCAATGCCACAAATGCTTCTTTACATACATGTTCACTCTTACCATTTATTGTTATTGTATATGAATAACTGCTTCGTTTTTTATCCTCATTTTTCCGAGGCCTGCGGCGAATTTTCGAGGCATCTTTCACAGTTACACAGCCTCTAAGATAAATGTTCTGTTTTTCATGATCTGCGATTTCGTTGAATTTGGTTAAAATCCTATGGCGTTCTGAATCAGTGAATTTCGCGATACATCGACAGCGGCATTGTATGACACGTTGTTTTCTTGGTGAATGAGGCTTTCCTTTGTGGCTGGTGTGAGCAACACCTGCAAAAAGAAAAAAAAACCTTGCTTGCAGTATTGCCTCCAATAAACACCACTACTCAATACTGAAATATTTAATAATGCGTTTATGATTGCGCTTTTGTGCTTTTCATTTATCTTGAGCAAAGAAATAATGACATTTTGTATCAGTTAAAACAAAAAAATGTTTAGTGCAAAACCTCTCATTATCGCTCAATTACTTGTATGTTTTTTTATTTCGATGCTTTTCAAAATAAAGTATGCATACCCATCGCTTTGGCCTTCTTCACTTTGTTTGTTTTCCATGATTTAGGGTCAAGTTTACGCTTTTTTCCTCTGTTTTTGAATGTATTTTCTTCTACAGATTCATTGTTTTCCGCCATGTTTCTTCTTTCCGGTTTGTGACTTAAGTACATTTTTTACTCAAAACATGGACTTAAGAACTTTTTCAGTTCACTCAACCTCGATGTTAAATCTTTTAAGAGCGCTGTATTGGACTTGGGCACTTTTTCTTCTTAAAATATTTTATCAACAAGTAGTACTACATTAGTACATTATGAAAAATCAATAATGTCATTGCACCTGAAATTCCACGCGCAACACATGTACGTACGGTACATGTACGGTATGCTTGGTCAATTATTTTGTTGAGTTACCCTTTGAATTCAATTGGTGTTAAGAGGTATTCTATAAGGACATAATTAGGCTCTTCCAAAAGTGTGGAAATTTATATTTGGGGGAATAATTTGCATATTTTGAGAAATAGTTTTTGCCTGAAAAATTGCAGGATACTAGTCCCATCCCTTAACAATACACAACATAAAAACTGTTCGCGAATAAGGCTAACTTTATTGTTTATGCGACTTTTACCAAGACGGGTGTCATCCCCGAAAAAAGCCATAATGCACTCTATACTTTGTGTAAGAGCCCCTAGCTTTCACACATGCATCCGTACACTGCATCTATGCTTGTTTGTCATGTTTTGGGGTGATACCCGTCTTGGCAATAGAGGCATAAAAAAAAAATCGGCATGTGATATCAGCAATCGCGGTTTTCTGTTATTTATTGTTAAGAGGTAAGTCAAGTACCCTGTAACTTTTCAGGCAAAAAACAATACTCAACATATATAAATTATTCCTTCAAACAATATTTTTTACACTTTTGCACCTATCTATAGCTAGCAACAATGGAAGCGGCAAGAAGCGACAATTCTTGGTAGGTCATGTAATTTATAGGATTTGGTAATTTTGTTTTTGAAAAGTGTGGATAAAACTATTTTTTGAACAACTCGTTGTCATATAAAATATTCCCAAATTGAGAAAATCCTATTAAGAACATACAATAAGAATTGCAACCGCTCCATAAAACTTTCCGAATGGCTACCCCTTAAACCATACCTGCTTTTTAAATATTTTTTTTTCGACAGGTGTACGTACTATCTTTCCTACCCCAAAGTAACGAATCTGGAATACTATGAAGAAAAGAGCTTGCGTTTTCCGACTGTCACCTTTTGCAACGACAATCTGATTGTGCGGTCGAGGGCTGATTATAATGGTAGGTTGTCTGGATTTATGATCTATTCGCGCTATATAGCTACGAAATGTATCTTACAAATCAAATCAAATCAAGAATATATGTATATGTCGTTTTACCAGAAAAAAACAATGATTTCACTTAACCTTGCCTACATTGGTTTAATCAAAATTTAATTTCGCTGAAATTGAAATATCACTTCATGTGCGCATACCATCTTTATAAGATCCAGATATACCATGAAATCATGTCAAGTTATTTCAGATAATACTTTTTTTTCCTTTAAATACTACAATCTGTTATGATATGCGTTGCAATATCTAATTAATATTATTTTCAAACCAAGGCTAACATGTTACCAATAAACTTTAATTTCAGGTTTTTTTTATTATAATGTTGCTTTGTAGGTTTTTTTTATTATAATGTTGCTTTGTAGGTACATTGGGAGACTTTGTATCAAGCGTCTTCTCACCGATCCCGGACCACACGTTTGTACCGAATTTCACCGATTATTCGGATTTGTTACAAAGTTTGCGAGATTCGGGTCACGATTGGAGAGATACATGGGATTACTGGTCGCCCGTTTATGATTATAGAGAGTGGCTGTATACGGTAAATAAACTATTTAATGTATATCTTATTCTTTTATTTTCATTATTTATGTTTGAGTTTATCTTTTCTTAATAAAAAATGGAAACAGGAATAATGCTGTAGTTGTTCTTCGGGGAAATGTCTATGTTCGCATTGTAAATTTTGGAAAAGGATATACACTAATTGCAATTCTAGTTTGCTTTATTTCTTTTTAATCTTCGTTGTTTTGATCAAGGTAAACTGTAAGGATGTTTTATGGGTGGATATTTGTCATAGCTTAAGGGCGTTACATCATAAAATGTTGAATTTTCATTTCTTAAATCGCTTCTATTCAATCATCAAGTTTCAAAGTCTTACAATTTTGATTGTTTTTATTGTGAGTGATTGTGTTATTCTCAATGAGCTATTTAAATTCTTACTTAAACATCCATTTAAGCCTGGTTATAATTATGAGCTTATACATTATCAGCAACAATAACAATGATCCAATGAACTAAAATAAGTTTAAAATAAGCCATTTTAGATGAAAATGAAGTGGTCATTCATTCAGGGGGAATGCGACTACTTTCTTAATTCATGCGAATTTAGTGACCGAAGATAACCGATCTTAGGTTGTTTTGCCTTTTATTTAAGGACATTATTATTTTCTTACTAAAGCCACCATTTTTAGTTTGTCACATTAAACACCATAAATCCATATGTACAGCAGCTGCCCACTCGGCAAGGGTCGTCCATAGTACGTCATATTCGGACGTGACGTTGAGAGAACGACCTACTTTGGGCCCTTATGAAAGTTTTCCGGACGTCCTTTTACGTTCCGACGTCGATGAAACGTAATTCTTACGTCCGTTTCGGACGCGACGTCGCTGAAACGTCTTTTCTACGTCCGCGACGAATAAGGACGTCCGGAAAACTTTCATACGGGCCCAAACTAGGGCGTCCGCTCAACGTCCATTGACGTCTTGCCGAGCGGGTGTAGCTGCAAAGGATATGAATGTTATATTTTCCGATCATTTTAAAATAATGTCACAATAATCTCATAAAATTTGTTCATTTGCAGTGTACCTATTTTGGACAGCCTTGCGCCGAAGACGATATTCGGGTTGTTTATAACACTATGGGCATGTGCTTGCAATTCAACGGACGTATGTATCCAACTTTAATAACATACCTATATAAAGAAATTGAATGAAAACCAAGATAATGTAATATTTCCGTATTTCATTATAGCCTCGTTTTCGACGTACCGTCCACTTTATGTTTAACCTACACCCTTGTGCTCCTACAATGTCTCGTCCTTTTAAAACGGTGAAAACACAGTTATATTTCAACTTGTAACCAAACGCTCACCAAAGCACACAATGCAATAGAGTTAAAATTCATTTTACCGTTATTTTATATCGAATTTTCTGAAACCATCGTTTATAAAAAATATATGCAATGACTTTTCTACCAATATTTTTACGTCAAATGGTAGGTTATTCAATTGTCTTTCAATTTAAAAGGTGATTGGAATCAAAGATCAAGCTAAAATATTTAATTTCATTTTTCTAATCGAACTGGGTGTCGTGTTAATGCTAAATTCTATTTACCGTTATTTTATTTTAAAGGTGAAATTGCAGGCGTGATCTTGATATTATATTGACAAGTTTATTACAGAAGATGAAAATAGTTGTACAAATTTGAATAACCGCAAATTCTATGCAATTTGTGTTAATTATTTGATTCAAATCAGTCTATGATAATCTCCTACGAAGTACTTTTCTTTGCTTTACATAGCAAGAGTACATGAGGTGCACAGCTCAATATCGTATGTTTTCTATTTCCTTGCTTATATATTCCTAAATGTATTTTAACATTCTGCCCCCAAAGATGACACCAAAGCTTCTTCTAAATCATATCGAATTGCGCTAGTATATAGTTTGACTAATAAAGAGAACACATGACTACTTCAAACTCTTTCATGACCTGTTCCACATCATTGACCATTCATGTATGTTGTTAATGGTACCGTAAGCTCACAATATATACGTTGTACTGACCAAATTGTGAATTATGCATATTTTCAAGAAAGTACTCTTTTTACGTATAGAGGTTTAGTAGACTTTATAAATGGGTCATTCATGGATCTCAATCGCATGAAAAATGGACTTAAATGTGCTCAAAAAGAGTCTCAAGAACTTTATATCAATATTAAAATTAGATATGTTGCTAAAGAAGGAAACCAATGTGAAATCCGTTAATATTAAATTATATAATTCACTGCAAAGCAAAAATAACGGTAAATAGAATTTAGCATTCACATGCCACCCAGTTCGATTAGAAAAATGAAATTAAATATTTTAGCTTGATCTTTGATTTCAATCACCTTTAAAATTGAAAGACAATTGAATAACCTACCATTTGACGTAAAAATATTGGTAGAAAAGTCATTGTATATATTTTTTATAAACGATTGTTTCAGAAAATTCGATATAAAATAACGGTAAAATGAATTTTACCTATATTCTATATAGTTTGATAGCATATAAAAAATCTTATATTGGACGCTTAATGCCTCTGAGTTACATATATTTCATTCATAGATTGGCTTAGAGATTATTGACATTTTACAGTTAATTTTTAGGAGTTTGAGAACATATAAATACACTATTGTATTCCTTTAGATAATCGTTGTACAACACTTAAACAAAAAAAAAACGTTAACAAATCCCGTGATTTTAAGGAGGTGCCTATTTTTAGGTTTTACAGGGGTTTAACTTCTTTTTAAGAATCAGATTTTTTTCATCGTTTCTAATATCACTACATGTACATGTATAAAGACCCTCAAACCAGAAAAAAAGAAAAAAAAAACTGCATCCTCATTTCTCCACCATTTCCAGCTGAGCTCAACCACCGTACCCTAGCTGATCCCCTGTATAGGTGGCGCCCTGGGCCTCGTGCAAAAATGAATGTTCCTTTACGTAATAAGATATTATATTAAATATCAAACATACATAACCTCTTTTTCTCCCCCATTTCTAGCTGAGTTCAACCACCGCGCCCTGATCCCAGGTATAGGTGGCGCCCTGGGCCTCGTGTTAAACACACGCCAATGGGAATACACGTACTCGTTCACACGTGGTGCTGGTTTCCACGTGTACGTGCACGATCCAAACACGTATGCGGCGTGCGACTTGTTTGGCTTTAGAGTCAGTCCTGGGCAGTCGGTTATTGGGGCGATGAGTCTAAGTAAGGTCAGTTTTATTTTCATTATTTTATATTTTTTGGATGGGGGGGGGGGGGGG
>LQRL01146444.1:13708-41876 GCA_001703475.1 Hydroides elegans | reverse complement strand
TCAATGATTCTTAAATTCGGGTTATTATATTCATGAAAAATATGCGTAGATTGTTAATTTTATTTTTGCTCAACTTAAATCGTCATTTTTTGTCAAAACACCCATGATTTGAATAAAACATGATTTTTGGATTTAAGGTTACAAAAGTGTTTTTCTTGTGACTATTCTCCCCGTAAAATATCAGACCGCCTTATATTTGCATTTTTATGACGTCATAACGTTATAATAACGTATTATCATTTGAATTAAAATGGCGATGTCTTATCGATATATCATAGGAAAAATAACCAATGGATCCATATCAACATAGTTATTGACCAGAAGGAATAAAATCCCGAAGGGCGCGGGCATTTCTTTTTCCTATCCTTAGGGTCAATAACCATGTCGTTATTGACACTGGGCATTTTATTCATTTTATTAAATGAAAAACATAACTGAAACATGGATATATTTATGACCGCCATTGCCGGACAATTTCAAAAGTGATATGGCCCGGATAATATTGCTTCACCCAAACTGGAAAGAGGTGAATTCAGTTTATTCAGTAAATTCAGTAAAATATGAGACAAGTTTTTAGCATAAATACATTGTACTTTGAAAATAGCATAAAAGGCATAATTTCAACAATTCAATTACCATTTTTTAAAGCATCTTACTCGAGTTTTCAAACTGAAATAGGCACGTTGTCAATATGTTAAAAAGACTACGGTAAAATATTCAAAACGTAACGTAGTAATTGCTTAGGGCAAAACAAAAGAGCTGACCACTTTTTCTCATTTTTCACCTTTGCAAGAACAACTTTTCTAGAGTGCAAGACCCAACAAGTAAATATTGTTAACAAACGTTTTAACGTTTTTAAAAAATTGTGTGGTACTATTATTAGATAAAAAATGAAAATGGGCTCTATATAACAAACTATACAGCATGTTTAAATTATGCTTCAACATTGTGATTATTATGCTATACGGGTCTATTTGAATATAAAATTATGGTGCGTTCAGCAGAATGTTGCGTCTGCGTCTGCGGAATTCAAATTAGTATAAAACATAGTAATCCCAGCGGAATCAATATCGCCTGGATTATTATATGTTTTAAACCAATTGAACTACCGCAGATGCAAAGAGCCGCTGAACGCACCATTATCGATACAAAAAAAAACTTATGGTAAATTAAACCCCCAACATGAAACAAAAAAAAAACAGCTCGTTATCAATTTAGTTATGTGATGCACTAAATTGTGTTCATGAATAGTTATAATTATACTTAAAACATAGTTTAAATATGCTTTAGGAATTCTACTACAAAATACCGTTAATTGAAATGAATTATAATAGTTTTAAAATTGAAGTAAAAACGACTAGAAATCTAGGTAAGACCTAATCATTTGTATGGTAAAATTGATATTAATCAATCTATACATGTGCCCATAAACTTGCGAGTGATTTTAAAATACTTTATTCAGTTTATATTAAGTGCAACGTTCATTTTCAAAACGCTGGCAGTGGTATTTTTCTGGGGTGGCTAGAGGCAAGCTTATAGCTCTGCGAGTTCTAGACCGCAGGCATAATAACACACATATGACTCTTACAATACATACACTTAGTTTGCAGAAAGTCGTAAAACGTTGCCTCTAAAGGCTGCGTAACGTTCATAGAAAAACGTGACATTTTATAACGTCGTATAAGAAACGTTATTTACCCAGTCCTATTTACGTTTAATTGTTGCACTCAATAAAACGTTAATAAAACGCAACTGTTAAAAAACATAACGTTATTTTTAACGTTTTCACGTTGCCATAACGTCATTTTTGGCACATAGAATTGATGAACGGTGCCAAGTAGAGTATTACTATGAACTAGAGCAGAGTATATACGCATCTTCTATGCAGGTCATACGGCCAAACAACACATGATAAATAGATGTGCATATTTCTCTTTATTATTCGACTGTCCAGTCCCTACTTTTGCTACTATACAAAACTAGAAATATGGCACTGCATGCAAATGAAAGTGGTTCTATATGTCTATGCGCTAGAAATGAATACAACATTTCTTTAAACATAATCCTTTTGGTTAAAATTCCCATTTTTCATGTTAAGTTGGACAACCTCAATGGTCAATACTGGTCAGGTTCCTTTTGCCAATTCTTGGCAAGGATAGAAAAGTAGGCCCGTGTTTTGTAAAGGGTAGCTCACGAAATTGGTTCTTATTAAAGAAATCGTTTCAGCAGTTTTTTGGCATAAGTTTCTATGTTTATTGTGTCTTCTGGATGATTCCATTTTGAGCCAACGAATTGAGGTGCACGTTTCAAACAGGTTGATACGAGTTGGTCCACTTTTAAAGGCGCATTTAAATCACCCACTAAAGGCACGACTATACCCAGTAACAAGAAATGGCGTAGTAATAAGGGACCATATGAATAACTTCTAGACGCAAGTTTTGGTCGCGATCGCAGAAACGACGTGCTGTCTATACACCACAACGAGGTCAAGCATAAATACAGTCGATTTTTAGACCAAATGACAAAAATGACGTCCCGAGAGCTCTCATATGGACCCATACTAGATGTCGCGTCCGATTCAACGTAGTTTAGACGTTCTTTATTGATAAGGTCAAATGACATCGGCGGCTCTCTACGCTATCGAACCATTTTTTCCCTACGTTGTAATACTTTAAGGACAGTTGATGTTAAATCTATTATGTAACTTTTCCCACTTCTATGTAAAAAAACCCAAATGACCGGAAATAAATGTCAATAAACAATTTAAATTTCAAATCCAAAATGATGATTTATCAATATAATGCAATAATAATAGTAGGCCGAATATACAACCATATTTAAATAGCATTCAATAGTCGAAATGACTCTAATAATAGTATATGTAAACTCATTACAACGACTCTATGACGTAAGGGGTTTCACGAAAGATATGTTCAGATGGCCTATATCTATTAATATTGTAATCTATATCGTACAATTATATGGTAAGAAATTATTCATAGTTTCGATTAGACGACATTTTTTTCATCAAAACCCAAGTCAAAAGTGCTCTTTTTAGAGTAATAGAATTAAACTGTAGGCCTATGTTAAACTTGTAATTAAATTCCAGTCATTATTACTCAACATAAGTTGAATAGGTGGAGCGTGACATCTTTATATGCATGAAGGATAAGAATATGTTGATCAGTTTAATTCAAATGGCTCTCTCGTTCGTCACTATATAATAAGTATCTTAAAAATATTTTGGAAAATAAATAATTTACAACAGTGATAACAATTAATTGAAATTTTCGTGACATTATGGCCGCGAACTTTTTATCCGGATACTGTTCCCCAGGTAACTTAATTCAATGGAAACTTCTATCAAACCCCCTTGGGATTTATGTGGATTATTTAATATACATCATTTACCAAACTTCACTATTTTTTATAGTAATAAATGCCTTAACAATTTATTACGTTGGAACAAACCACAAAGCGATTATTCGGTTAAATAAGGTGTCGACTATTAACCTTAAATAGAATTATTGAATCATAATAAGTTATTAATTAAGGATTAAAAAATATATATTTTTATGTTCCTATTCCGATTATTTTGCAATGGACAATGAAATTAAAACGAACATGTATGAAGAAACATGTTCAACATCAAATAACATGGTGTCAGCCTAATAACCGGATAACGGCTAGTTTCCAACATCAAAACTCCAACATACATATCATTTCTTTATTGAAATGTCGTATAAACGTTACAAAAAGGGTGTATATAGAGAAGGTGCTCCGAGAGAGAACACCTGATATTTTAATGCTGAGCCGATATACGCCCTAATAGTACATATGCGTCTGTCGTTTCAGACGTCCGTTTTAGGGGTTGACAATTTGTCGTTATGAACAAATCGAAGTTGAAAACAGAACAAAGCAAAGTTGAAAACCGACCGTGTCTCGAATGACAACATAAATGTCGTCCAAACGTCAGTGTGTCCGTCAAGTGCGTTTTTTGTGTTTTATTGAATTTTCTTGTGATTTCATTTTTCTGTTGTGTTTTTATATTGGTGACAGTTATTTTGTTCAAAGGTGGAAAACACATATAATTTCATGTGTATGCATTGAACGCAACTATTCAATTTACGTTTCATAGATGAAGCTAAACAATGTACATGTGTGTGAATTTTAGTTGGAATTTGAGATTATTAGACGTGATATCTAATCATTTTTATTATGGTGGTGTATTGATGAAAACATTATGAGGATACGCTTGTTTTAAGCATTCGGAAACGTGTTCAAAGCTAAAGTAACAAATGAGATATGGAAGAAACGGAGAAAAAACATTATAATATAAAGCATATGAAGAGAACGAAAACAGAGAGAGAGAGAGAGGGAGAGAGAGAAACATAAACCGCTCAGAAAACCGATCTTAATTTAGCAATAAACACGCACAATGATTTGCATTAAAAGTCAGATGTTTCAATGCATCGATCTTTATCTCTGCTCGAACAAAACCGTTCCTTGAGGGAACAAGACGGCGACACGCGTAACTGCGTCCTCAGGGAACCAAACAACTTTCTCTAAAACACATGCCTTTTCAGTAGAAAGACAAATTCTCAAGACGGCTTCCCATGCGGCAAAACGTCAATTGACATAGAAGGACGTTTTCATTTATTACGGTATGCGAATTTAGATAAAATCCGGTCCCAGATTTACCCCCCCCCCCCCAACATGTTCCGAACGTCATAATCTGGCGTTCCGAAATACGTCATAACCATGCAAACTTTAAAATAAGGCCAAATGGCAACGTCTTTTCGACGTCTTCAGTCAAAGGTGACGTTAAAGGAATATATCTTGTCGAGTGCGGAAAAATCGGCCGAGACTCTAAAATGACATGTTTCACAATCTGTCCAATGCTTTATTAGCATATTGCGCATCATTTTATCTGGTGGGACCTATTTTGTTACTGCATTGCAAGACATGGTATGCCTTTTCATTGTAATCTTTATATTAGGGGCTTTAAGGGTTAAACACCCCTAAAAGGCTGTAAAAGTGCCACAAATATTTGGATGACACTATTCTTCTGGCATTGCGTAACCAAATGTCTGCATAAGATCTGGTGAGCCCCAAAGGGTTTTCTGGTTTTTCAGAGGTGATGGGGAAGGGTTGGTTCTATGACAGAAACATGTTTTGTTGAGTGATGCTGTATATGAAAATATAAACATGTTCGGTTTAATGGATCTGTATCTTGTTCAGTATTATTTGGCGTTGTTCAATAAAATGCGATTGTCCATTACTGGCATTTCTGGCATTAATGGCATTAGAATCCAAGTGTTGTACATGCACTTCTTTTGCTTAAGGGAACCTATGCAAAAAGATGTTTAGTTGAGTTATTGTGATTAAGATAGATATGCATACTGTTCCATTAACTTGAAAATTTGCAGCAATGAATCAGTTTTATCATTCAGTAACTGGAAGTTTTGGCTGTCTTAATAGTGTTCATTTTTTTTCCTATTATTCTAAATAACATTCTTGTGCTGCATTTGTTAAAACTCAATGAAGTGGTGAAAACAAACTGTATAGCAAATTTTGATTATTGATAATTTCAAAACTATTTTTGTGTATCAATTCCACATACACATCTATTGTTATTGGCATAATTAAACCGATAGTTTGGTTCATTTACGTGTTGTTTCTCACGTTTACATTTATTTGTCACATCTTTATTATTTCTCATTTTTGAAATTGAATTAAATTCATGTGCGATTTTCTAAAAAAATGTATGTTTTTTTTTATCTTTAGCCTACTTTGCATTATACTCTTATGATAAAAATGGAACGCAGTAGTGATACATACATTCATGCTTCTAACAGGTAGACCTTAATATTTTCAACAAATTTTGAATATATACATTTCATAGTCCGATTTATTATTTCTTTAACCTTATAAGATCATTGTTTAAAATGGCCAAATTTCTTAAAAATAGAGACAAATGCTGTATGTTACATGATTCAAAGACTGGCTTTATAATTAGATCAAAGATGACTTTAATCTCTCACTATTCCAAAGTCTTGACCGCAGCCCTACAATGTGTTAAATGTTTCTTTTTATTTCAAAATCAGAATAAAAAAGAGAGGGAATCATTTTAAGTGGTGACTTGAGTGTTTTTGTAGCTGTTGTGGTGAACCACTTTAAAAGTTTTGAAAAGGACAATATGCTTTAGAAGTTAAGAGAGAAATGATGGCACTAGTATGTGCGATGGATTGGATTAATGTTCATTAATATTAAGTTTTCTAGGTGAAAATAAGTATATAAACGAAATGCAATATATATATATATAAACAAAGACTCATGACACGTTGATATGTATGAATCAGTTTCAAATATGTATTTGAAAATAAACATAAATAGTAATAACCCATTTTTTATATTGTTATGGAATATTGGTAACATCGCTTCATTTCCATGACATAAAACATATGTTATTGTTCAGTTTCGTTCGATCCAAACAATATAGATCCCGAATTTAATCACCACTCCAACATCAAGACTCTTGAGTATTACAAAAGACACAGCAAGAAGCAAGAAAATCCAAAGAGTGTCAATATCAATACAGATCTGCGATAATATTGAAATTGAAGGGTTGCGTACAAAATATATTAACTCATTTCATAAAGTATTTCAACAAAGATTTGAAAATAATCAATTGCATCCTTATCCATGTTTTTTTCATGACACAATCTTTTTGCTTTTTTGTATAAATAAAACTCAAAATTTGCATAATCGCAAATTATAGTTAATTCATAACGCGTTAATAGTCTTTTTTTTTAATCGAAAACAATCCACTCCATGTTTTCACGGAACCCTTCAATGCCTGACGCCAAATAAAAGGGAGGAGTTTGAGGGTCGGGTGTTGTGAAGACAACCTCAAGTGGTTGGCCACAAGTCCGCAACCGTCAAGTTGCTATGGACACTTGTCTAAACACTTCACTTAGCAACCGGTTGGGGTCACGACCTTTTGGTTTGGTATTGCAGTAGGATCACTTTGATGTTACGATCGACAGGGTTTGGCTTGTGTGTGATCATCATAGAATGCCGTATGTTTATTCATTTTGTTGAGAATAACATATTTATTATGTAATTCCGTATATTGGTTGTTTTAAAATATGAAGATAAACAATAATAAATTAGAAAACTATTTTATTGGTTAATATCAGATCACAATTAATCTGGTGCTGATATTGTCTCTATTCATATTTATTTCGCAAAATACGCTAATGGCTGCACCGCCCACTATCCCAAAAAGGCGCCCAAGCCTCTAATCACCAATCCGCCTTACAACACTCAAGATCCGATAGTCAAAACCAAAGAACACACATATACATAATTATATTATTAAAGAATATGTTATATTTACAGATTATCCTAATGGCTGCGCTACCCCGCTCTCAAACGCACCAACCCCTCACCACGAATCCCTCCTTACAACAACCAAGGACCGAGGCACCAATCCAAAAACCGGAAACCCGAGACGTCTCCGTACGGCATATACAAATACGCAACTTTTGGAATTGGAAAAGGAGTTTCATTTCAATAAGTATTTGTGTCGACCAAGAAGGATTGAGATTGCGGCGAGTCTGGATTTGACGGAACGACAGGTCAAGGTCAGTATAAGGGTTCAAGGTTCTTTATGATGTCATATTAGTATTTGTTTAATATTAATGTTAAGGAATCTTCAAATACCCTATTCGATAATTTATGTGTGTATATTTTCATCGTTTTTTGCATGGTTTCATCACAGACGAATAAACAGATATATAAGGACAAACACTCGTATAAAACATTCATATTTCATCTACAAACAAGCTTCCTCTCTATCCATCTTAGTCCGACAGTCAGTCCGCTTTTTGGTCATGTGCAATCAAAGCAAATTTGACATCAGATTCTAGGGAAAAAATGTTTTATGCTTTGAGTCATTTTTAATATTTTAAAAGTTCATCACATAATAGCATAAAGACTCATATAAGAATCATATACATGTGTATACACAACACACATACTATATAAACTCAAAACGCAGACTGGCTCATCTTAGTTCATCCATCTTAGTCCGTCAGTAAGTCCATGATGCAACCCAATTTTCGCTCGCTCATGATTCAAATACCCTATCGACTAACCAGGAATATATTTTAAATATAATATATTTTGAGCGTTTGATTCCTCATCGATTAGACTTAAATTTGAAGCGTGTTTTTGCCACATAAACGCATGTACGTATATCGTTGCACATATACAAAAAATACACTCTCGCTGAGTAACTCATCATCCATCTTAGTCCGTCAGTGAGTTCATGATGCAACCCAATTTTCGCTTATGTCTGATGGGCTGTCTATACATTGACACCCTGTAGACTTCGCTAGTTCGTCAACTATCAAGCAAATTAACCGTGAATCATTTCGGCTCTAAACACCCGATGCTTCTGTGATTGAGATATATCAGCTTTTTGTGATATGCGCGTAAAAATATAGAGAGAGACTTAGCCACCCAACAATATATGAAATAGACGAACACAAGAAGGGCACCCAACGACATATTTGCCAAGTTGTTGTGAAAGTACGTTTATATATGTATGTCACTTTTTAAAAAGTTAAAAGAGCTGTTCTTCATTTTCAAGCAAGCTTGATTACAACTATCAAGCAAATTAACCGTGAATCATCGCAGCTAAACGTCTGTGATTGTGTGTGATAGTGATGTATCAAATGTTTGTGATATACTCGTAAAATGTACAAATAAATACGTAGTTATTAGGCAAAAGGAACACCCATAAATGAATAAAATAGATGCGCAAAATGTCAGTGTTTGCATCGATACATTAAAATATTCAATAGTATTTATATTGATATAGTTTAAGTGCAAATAGCAAAAATCTGGTTCTGGAAATTGATTCAATTATATTTTGCTTTTCATCTAAACTATTTTATAGATTTATATTTGCAAAAACTCCCATTTCCTAATATTTTGTAGCATTTAAACGTTTCCTAACTTTCGTAAGAAATGCTAATTTGACATTAAAATTTTATATTGTAATCCAGTAAATTACAAATCTTTAACAACTGTATGTAAACTGCTATTCGTGTGTCCTTTCATGATTGTCTACAATGTATGTATTCGTTAAAAATGACAAAGTGATTGAAAAGGAAAATGATCATCCGATTTCTTGTCGTTATTTCTTACACTTTCGCCTCACCTCATGAACAAAATGATAATCAGTCAATTTCGGCTACGAGTGTGTAATTAAAGCAATATCTCGAATTTTGTTTTTTGTTTCAAAATATTCTTAAACGTACAACATTTCATTGCAAAAACTGCCCAATATTGACATTGATAGTTTCGATAGTTTTTCTCTTATATTATATCCTGTTTGGTACCAAGGTTATGTAGAAATCTTACTTTATTAGAAGTCTATTTACTTTCTCGGACTTACGCAAACAAATACTCTTTAATCGATAAATTGGTAACAATATAAATAGCCTACATCATATACGTTGAGCGTATTTTTAGTTATAGCAAGTTCATAACCCAGTTAACTTAAAACTTTTTTGAACGCTATAAGAACGTGTTTTGCAATAAAATACCTTTTTATTTACGTTTTAGAAACGTCTTTTAGGTTGTCCGTCTTCTAGGTAAGGCATATAAAATATGTAGAGCGTTTTACTATGTTGAACAATATATGTTTTCTTTTTACAATTCAATTTTATAAACATTGTCTATCTCTTTTTTCTTTCTCATAGGTTTGGTTCCAAAACCGTCGCATGAAACACAAACGCCAGAGCAACGTTAGTGCAGATGATGACGTCATAATAGGACAGAGAGACCCGGATGTGACGTCATCCAATCGAATCGGTGACGACACATACGTCACCGACGTTTCACCACAGGATGTTGTGTTTAAAACGCAAACGGAAATGGGAAGTGCCGCAGAATTCATAGCAAATTATAATGGACAAGATAATATGAATGTTATTGATTCGATAACGTCCAGATCACAGGGCGATATAGGGACGTATGAGCAAAATATGCAAGCATCGTTAGCCAATGCACATATAACTGACTCGAGCTCAATGATAGATGTAAGAAAGAAAGATGACGGAATTGTTTCCATATCAGAATGCACACAAGAGAATGAGCAATTATTGAAGCAGTTTTCTGATTTTGAAACAAAGGAAACGGTCAGACCTAATTCAAGTAGCGACAACCATCAACTTATAACAACGTCGAATATTATTCCGAATTGCGTATCGGAAATCGAAAAATCGGAGAACGCTCCACAATCCAATTCGACAAAGGGTAAGCGACCAAAGAATGCAGTGAAAGTTGCCAAAATCGAAGATACTGATATGAACCAACTCGAAAATATCTCCGACTCAGATTCGGGTGTATTCGTTGACAGCAAAGTTACCCTATCCCCCTCAAATGGTGGCGGGTCAAAATCTGACCAAAAGGCGGCGGTCAAAAAAGAAAAACAAGGGAAAACTAGCCGATTGGTCAAGGCGAAATCGACAGATTATGTAGCCTCATCGAATGAAAATGAAACTCAACCCCACAACTTTAGCGGATTACATCATGACCAGGTGCCTTCAACGAAACCTGCTGTTGCACAAAACCTCATCTCAAGACCCGCTCAGCTGCTGAAAATAAACAATGACCTTTCATCCCTTGGTAGTAGCACACGTGACCCGAACGAACAACATATGCAAATGAGTCAATATGGTGTTGTTGATGTGCCACTAGCGAGCTCTGACGGTGAGCATATTAATCAATATATTCGCAGTAGTGTTTCGAATGGTAGCAGCAATGGTTCGAATAGTGGTCAAAGGGCAATGACCTCTGCTGGTGTCCAGGGTGGTCCAGCGGCGGGGCATTTTCTGGCTGCAGTTAGTTCTGAGTACAGTTTGCCTCTAGGGAATCCGCCGGTAGGGAATCCCCCTGTAGGGAATCCCCCTGTAGGGAATCCCTCAACGGGTAATCCCCATATGGTAATTCCCAATCTCAGGAATCCCCTTACACCGTCAAGTACGTCATCACATTTATCACGTGATCATTTACAGAACGTCAGTTATAATCAATCGTCGCACTTTTATTCCACACAATATTCGTATCCGCCAACAGGTAAATACCCAAACAGTTGGTTATCGGGAAACCCACACGCCGGACCAGAGGTATATTCCAGTATGGCATATAACAATCCACCTTCGGGACAAAACAATCCCAGCAGTCCGATCAATCATTTCTTAGACGCCACAACGAGACCTGTCAATCATTTCCAGTCACGTGACATAAACAATGCATACGTGCCTGGATTTTATCAGCAACAACATTCGCAACCTGCTTGGTCAGTATTGAAAGAACAAAATCATCAACGAATCAGAAACATGAATAGTCCGTATGGTATGTCAGAGCCGCAACCGTATATGGAACATGGAAGTGTATCACATAATGTATCGCATCACCGAATTAGCTCAAATGAAATCGCTCAGTTTAATTCGCAACATTCCGACGTGACAAAATACCATGGAAATAATCGATCGCTAACCATGATTGGATCTGAATCGGGGTTCGTAACGAATGTTAAATCGAGTGCGGGCGACCATACGTTTAGCATTCCCCATAATGCGCCACAAAGTGTTCATACACCAACTCAATCTCATCATGAGAATTTCTCGGATAAATTCCTTGATGAAATTGAGAGCTTAAAATCGGACACAGCTTTGAGCAAATCAGGAAGTTATGAAAATGGATTTTTAAACAGTGACTTTCCTAACATTCCAGATATAACGAGCGCAACTGAATGTATAATCTAATTTTGAAAAGTGTTTATTAGTTTACGATATCAATATTGAGCAAAACGCCTGATATTTCGAGAAACGAATTTACACAAAGTTGCGCCCTTTTTGCATCGATGAAAAGTTAAATGTACATATATATACTGAACAAATATTTATTTAATAATATTTATTATATATTTCATTATTTGTGTGGCTACCAAAAGCAGTGTTTAAGATGCATATGTAAGATTCCCGTAGAATTTATTCAAACAATTGTATATTTTGAAATGATATTGAAAAGGTCAGATATTGAACTATATTTTTGTAATTACATATACATTCATTAATTCATTTATGTTTGCATATAATAAAACAAAAGAAAAAACCGTGGCTTTGTGTTTTATTTGTAAGATTTTTGAATATTTCTAAGAGAAAGTATAGGTCATGTTTTACTACTTATCAAAACGTTTGATAAACATATCATATTTCTTATAAAAATGAACAGCTCGCTTAGATTTCATACTTACAATAGCACGTTGTACTTTTCACAATTTACAGTTCATATACTACAATATACAATTTAAAAATACTGTATATACGACAAGGGGAGGAGAGTTAAATCAAGATTCCCGAAATGAGCAAAATCGGTTATAACCGAACGATGGAAAAGGCAATAACTACCAAAATGGTTTACATCAAAATGACGATTCGATTGGTAATCAAACATCACTGTTTCTGAATTATAAGTTATTATCTATTCATAAATATATGTTTCAAATACCTTTATCACAGTAAATATCGCTTGAAAAAAAAATAATAAAAGAAAGGCATCAAAGCAACATCTACGATGTCCTCATTAAAAATATTGAATTAATGAATTGAATTACAATGAATTTCACAAAAATATATCTCAAATACGTTTGAGTATAGACATCAACACATAAATGTCTTTTAACATATACATTTTCTATATTAAACCTGGCCCTGCAAAAAAATATTCTCCCACACTCTAAAAACAGAAGAACGAAACCCCCTTTTATTTATTTCTAGATGAGTGACAGCCTATATTATTTGAATTAAAAGCTGTCGAGATGGTTTTATGTGATAAGTTGTCATATTTGTTATGAAACTCTTACACTTGTCAACTGTGAGATCAAAGGCAAATCAACGGTTCTTTAGATTTCGTCGGGAGTCTTTGACTTTTTGACAATCACCTGAGACATTTTGACTTCTTGACAACCCACCAAAGATTCCTTGACAACCAATCACCTTAGAATGTTGATTTTTGACAACCACCTTAGAGACTTACGTCACACAAAAGCTAGGGAATGGACTGTTTAAAGTGTATGATATTGTATTACTTCGCATTACATAAATTATTTTGAAATCATATCTTAGTAACGATAATTGCAGTTGCGACAATTCAAAATCACTGTACAATGTATAATAAATACAATGTAGTCTTAACGCAATTTGCCATCTGGGACATGTGACATGTGAGCATCATCGAATTGCAAAGCAGATTGCAACGCATGATCATAATAACCGATAATTTTATGCGAAATTTTCAATTGATCAACACTAATATCGATGAAACCATTTTATAAATAACAAGACCTAAAACATGTAAATAACCATACGGTATCAATGTAATGAACTAACCAAGTCTACGAAAATAAAATGTAGCGGAAGAATAAATCCAGGTTCGAAGCCTAGATAACCACTATACTCGAATTCATATATTCTACATTTTAATTTGGATTGCCGAACAAACTCGCAAGATGAGACTTCATCTGAATCCGCAGCGTAACCTTGAACCCAGTTAGCCAGATGTCCGACGTCAGCGGTCGTATATTGAGAACGTCGATGAAGTCTGCCAGATTCGTCTGTAACCGAAAATACGATATAAGAGTTCTATATTTATTAGAGAATCCTATTTGAGTAAAGCATTGCTTATTTTACGAACACAAAGGATATACATTTCATACGGATATTTTATTTCTTGACGAAGATGTCATATACGGTTCTGCGACTACCCATTCGGTAAAGCCACGTCCTTATCATGTCCCTTCGATTTCTTTACATGACGTCCAATTTCATTCCTCTACTGGGCCTGTATGAGAGTTTGCCAGACGTAATTTTTTGATGTCGCATCGCCGTCCATAACTGACATCCAACGGACATACGTAAAAAAACGTTCGCAGAGACTATGAATACAGCGTTCTAAACTGGTCCGTGATGGGAAGATTAAAGGACGACCTTTCACCAGACGTAATATGTATTGCACGGGCATTTTTATCTAAATATCAAAATAATTTTACACATAAATATTACATACATTGTATTTATATTTTTGAGGGGCATAATGGATATTCATCTGGATTATCATATTCCGTTTCGAAATAAAAGCATTTCACTACTATAAGTTTTCGGAAATCAAAATCTTCAACTTTGGGTGGGGGGGGGGCGGGGGTATATTCGCAATGCTCTTAAATAATAAGTGCTTTCGGTAAGTTCGTCTTTTAATGAAGTCCAAAGAACGTCAGATTACGTCCCAACCAAAATATATGGTCCTTTCAGCGTCATATTTGCACGCCGAGAGGACATCAAATTTGCAACGTCATTAGGACGATATTGATAGCACGTCCTTCCAACGTCTGATTATTGACGTACTCTGGACGTGTATATATGTCACGTAACGTAAAATTCGTCCTATTGACGTCATTTTATGACATCGCTAGGACATCTCGTTTTTGACATCTTTGCGACGTCCTAATTGCGTCGCGGACGTCGGGACGTAAAACTACGTGATAAGGACGTGTTTAGGATGTTTGTTGCTGTATGGGTACCTTAACCCACCTGACATGATCAGACATTTACAAATACGTATCAATGTTAATTATTTCCAAATTGGTTGTTGAATACGCCCATTTTTTCCATTAAACCATAACGCAACGTCATTTCAACATCACGTCTTCATGCGACGTCACATTTCTAATATACCATGGGTTCATATGATTCATTATCAATATAATAAACCCAAACCTAAACCCCATATAAAAGATGCCCATACCTTTCGCGTTGTCGCTTTGATAGAGACTGCTCATACTAAAATACTACGTCATTTCGACGTCACGTCTTGTGACGTCATTACACCGTACTGGCATGAGGATCATCTGATTCAATATGACTAAAACCAAACACCATATAAAGTATGCACGCCCCTTTCACGTTCCTTATTTGATAGAGACTTCTCACACTAAATGAGCACATTCCTGTGGGATTCAGGAGGCAAATTTGTCGCTAACACGTTAATGGAATCTGTGACACAACCCCTTGAGTCTAGCACAACTCAATTTGCATTAGCCTACACGTACCACTTGGAGGAGGAGTGTTCCGGTTGAGATGATTTCATTGCTCGAAGATGTCTTAATATAATATTGGCGTGGTAAGAAAATGTGAAATTTTGGACCCATATAAGCGTTTCATGGACGTTCTTTTTCTTCGCTGATGTAGGAACAATGTCGTTGTACCGTCGAGACTAAGTTCAACGCAAGAAGGGCATTCGTCCGACGTCACGACGTGGAAAGACGTCAGGAAAACTTTCAAATGGGCCGAAAAATATCGTCCTCTCAACGTGGGGTCCGAAAACGACATGGCATGGACGACGATAGCCGAGTGGGCACCAATGCAACCGACGTCGATTGAAGTTCAGACGTTGCATAACTTATTTACTTAATCATAATTTTCTCACAATATTAGATTTGAAAATAGATATTACTTATTTATATTTTGAGTTGATTATGTTATTAAAGAAATAAGAAGATTTTCAATAAAACGCGAGGGACATTATATATGTGACATATAACCTTTACCCAACGTCGCATCGAGTTAAGACATCCTATAACTTTCTTTGTTTTGCATACATTTCACATCAAACTAGCTTCAGGTATCATTAACAACTGTTTCGCATTTTGACACAACCGACAAAGGGTGAAAATAACAGATCTATGACAGGTAAACGTCAACATTTTAATGAATTACGCCAGAAAACTAAATTTATTATCCTAATTAATTCATGTCTTTCAATATGATTCGAGACAAAATCAATAAATGAACAAGAAAAGTTAGAGAGTTCTAATTATGTGATAGTGAATCTTTGCAATTACTCATTGGATTGTCATACTTCAATGGCATAAAAACGCGTTTCCATAAGATCTTAATTTTTGTTCTATTGATAATTGCAATGTTTATATATTGGTATTTGTTCGATCCTTTCCTGAGCTATATGACAATGTTTTTGAAATAATATCTTTCAAACTACATGTTCTCTTAAATAACTTATGTGACTTAACATAAAGGAATCACTTTTAGTTTTCATATACATCACCTATCAGCCGAATCACTTTAAATCGCATAAATATTTCATTATGACGTCATAATGGCGGCTTCAAAGCGACTTGGTCGTGTGACAATCAAAAATGCACTCATGCGTGACAAATGACAAAATTAATGTTAAGCGACATGACATTTATTGTTTGTCATTGTTTCCATTAAATGTTTGATGGTGTTGTAATAACATCGCCAAATCCTATTTATTACGCTAAATTACACAGTGGGTGTTAGGTTCAGGGGGTTTAACTGGTAAGGTTAATTTATCATCTTGTGTGGTTAGAAAGTTAAAATGTAGGGATTGTTTCTATTAAGAAAATTACTGTTTTATGAATAACGTTTAACTTTTCAATTTTCCTTACATTTGGCGATAATATTTATGCAAGTATCATTATTATATTGTTTTATTCCAATTATTTGTAAAATATATAGCTGTCATTGGCTAAACACTACAAAAACGATTCCTTTCAATTAGTCGACATTTACAAACATCCCACTCGGCAAGGGTCGTCCTCAGTACGTCGCCTTCGGACCTGACGTTGAGAGGACGACCTACTCAGGGCCCGTATGAAAGTTTTCCTGACGTACTTTTACGTCCCGGCGTCCGTAGAACGTAATTCGTACGTCCGATTCGGACGCGACGTCGATACAACGTCTTTTCTACGTCCGCGACGAATAAGGACGTCCGGAAAATTTTCATACGGGCCCAAAGTAGAGCGTCCGCTCAACGTCCGTGGACGTCTTGCCGAGTGGGAAAAACGCTTGTCTTGCAAAAACACTTCATCTTTATGACCAGAACTTAACGTAGAAATGTAATGATAGATTTTCTTTTTATTACAAATATTGAAATATTTTTGTAGCTTTAATGTTTAAATTTTTAAAAAGTAAAACAGAAGTCTAATCGACCGAAAATATAATGTCGAAAGTATTTTCTGTTTAGACAATGAATGAGAGGCAAACTGATGCAAGTTGCCCATGGTGTCATAACGGGCACATTCAAACCAGCAATACGCATTTTACTGACATTTTTATGGGTTCTGTCCCAGTTTTTAGCATGATAATGGGCAAATTTGGTTATTTTGCACTATAAAATAATTTAGCAACATGTATAACTGATCAACATAAATTAACGTTATTATAACTAATGGGCTTATATATTTTTTATTACATTTGGAGCATCACACTACTTGAAAATATTCAAGCGAAGTTTCTAATACTAAGATATAGCATAAGCCAGCAGAATGGTATAGGTTATGCATCCTAACGTAAATTTAAAGCATTTGTATTGCCCAAGTTTCACAATCAAGTGATGTTTCCACATTTGTTGAATTCAAACAAGTATATCTCGATGAAAACTAGATAGATAATGAAGCAGCAGAATATATTTGGAGTAGAGCAACAGACCCTTTGAAAGGAACATATGATCTGCTTTAGTGTATATTAATGAGACACTGAACCCTAATGATAGTCGTAAAACATAAACCGGAAGTTATCGTAAATTGATTTATGATCAGCTGTGTTTACATTGCATGTTCTGCTATTTCTTGATATTCTTCGAATATTTATAAACTACAATTGGGTGCACATATAGTCGTACCGTTCGTGTCTCCTTTTTGACGAACGAAATATCTTAAAGTTTGGAATTAAAACGTATATTTGTAAAATAAACCTGAAGATCAAAGACTCACCTTTGTTTGTAAACAACTGATTATGACGTCACAGTAGCATTGTCATGACAACCAGGTGCTACCTGGTCAATGCATTCTCGCTTTTCACGGCTTCATTTTTCGATCATTTTAGTACTAGAAATCCCTCAAAAATCCTCATTTTTGGGCTATTTAGGTCACAATTTCATTCAAAACATTGTCCGCCATTTTAGTTTACGATGTTCGTTCGGGGAAGGCAAAAGGGGAGGGAAGAAAAGGTAAAATTGGTGTCTTTTGACATGCAATCAATCAAGTCAAAAATTGAACGGTTCTCTAGGAAGCCTGCTCGCTCCTGATTGGTCCATTCTTAATCACGTGGGTCCTGCCTACCACGAGTTGCCTCCGAGGCTGCAATTTTACTGCGTGCTGCTGTAAATTCACCTTTCATTTATTTTCGATTTATCTGAACAGCTAGGGCTAATTTGAACAAGTCGCTTGCCCTGAAGAGACCGAAGAGAAGGGCAATAAAATTGGTAATGCATACATGCATTGGGAAATACCCTAGCTGCTGTGTCGCTTATTTGTAAACACACGCATAGTAATGGAATCGAATAATAAATAGTGAAATTTATTGCAAAAGGACAGGGGCGCTTTCGGAATGAAGAGTGGGTCTTGGACAAAATAGACACTTTGGGAATAAACGAGGAAACAAGACATGGAACTGATATGTTGACTTTATGATTTTTGAGGAGTTACTAGTAGCGTAGAAAAAGGATATATACTCATTTAGCCAGCTGCGAGTTTCAAGTGGTGGGTGGTGTATTGTTTGGAACGGACTGCACTCAATACACAAACTCAACTTATGCAACCACCACCGTAAATGATAATCTTTTAAAGAAATATTATCGAAACAAAACAACGAAATTATTATGAACTCGACCGAGTACACGATTTGCAACTTGGATAGCCAAACCTATATCACTCGCGACCACCTACCACATCACTTCGCTGCTCAACAACAACATGGCGGCGCGGGATCGGTAACCAATGACAACGGGGTGTTGTCTGGATCCGGTGGGGGCGCATACACCCCTCACCACCCTGGATCCACATTCAATGGATTAGGGGCCGGAGGCGCCGCGGACCCTGTGGCGCAGTATCCCTACCATCCAAGCCCCACTCTTCATCATAGTGTCGCCCATAGCAACGGGGGAACCCCTGGGGGTGTGTCATCGTTGCCCCTGGATATCAGTCCCCATAGCAACCAAGGCGGGGGTTCAAGTAGCAACCAAAGTAGCCAGAACTGTAACCCGCTACAACAGCATTATGAAGGTACAGGTTCAGTTATAAGTCATACAGGACAGGTTACAGCATACGGAGGTTACGGAAGTCACCATCATCAATTTTCGCCTTATTATACCCCAGCCGTCGGCCTCATGGGTACGGGACCCCCAAACGGCTGTGTCACCCCCGACCTACCCGGCTCACCCGCGTATCCATCGCCTTATCCGCCGGGGGATCATCACCTTGGATACGGTCACGTGATGGGACATCCGCAATGTACAGGGGCACCGCTAGGATATTTGAGTCATCATAATGGGCATATTGGGCATGGACAGACGGGGGTGGGAGGGGGAGGAGGGGGTGGGAGTGATAGTGGGGTTGCGACGTATAAGTGGATGACTGTGAAGAGGGCGCAGCCGAAGAATCATAACACTGCAGGAACGGATCCATACAGTACGTATATACCATTTATCTTTATTTATATATTGTTTTATTTATACATTTCAGCAATATTATTTATCATGCAGGTATACCGATACCGATTTATAATTTGTTAAAAACTTGTACCCATCTTTATCTCACTTTATCCCGTTCCTCTCCTGTCTGTCTTCTCTGTCTCCTTTCTTTATTTCTATGTTTTACATAATTTATTTATATCATGCAGGTTTAATTAAATAATTTGCAATACAGAACCTTGGTATTCTCCATTTTTTGGCTTCAGTTTTGTTTTTTGTTCTATTTCACATGCATTGGTTTCCTATTTGTCATTTTTGCTGTAATATTCTATCAATTATCAATCGTCTTCTAAATCACTCGTTCGTACTACATGTAACAAATATCATGTTTTCTGTATTTTGATGTCATAAAACCGTGTAAACATGCACCAATCCATTGTGTTTATTTCTCCATTATATAACTAAATTTAAATTCGTGTCTCGCTTTTCCACAACAAAGGGGTGATCGGGGGGTAAAGGCATATGGGTAGAATCAGTAGAATCAAACGGGCTTGTTTGGTGCAAAGCAATTTGAACGGTTGTACTCTGCGATCTAATGAAAGGGGGAAAATAGGGGACCATGTAAATTACTGTTTTGCAAGAACATGATGTTTGATTTTTGCAGGGCAACGTATAGAAAAAGGTTTCTATGTGTAGAAAACAAACATAAATGGGCTTTGAACTGGCCATTATTATAGTTAAATTTCGGGTATATCAGAAATATAGTTATTTATATTTTAAATTGTCATTTCAATATAATTAAAATCAATATTGGTGTTTGTTTGTTATAGGTTATTAGTAAGGTTTGAATGAAATCGAAAGAATATCAACAAATAGCTTAATAGAAAAATATATAAAAATATAATCAAAGTATAAAAGTAGCATAATTGGACATTTTTTGATAATAGCCAAAGACATTGGGAAAATGCAACTTTCAACATGATTTGAATACTGTTTGGAAATCCTTATTTCAGTTCATATTAACTGACCATTTTTTCCCCAAAAAGGTACTGAATACATAAATACAACGGCAGTACAACAATGTTTACTGCATACTGCCAAAGACTCTTTGACACTGCCGACGACACATTGTGAACATCATGTAAAAGTCAACTCTAATGAGCAATAAAAATTATCATATCAATGGCCATTAAACGCCCATTAAAATGCCCGCGGGCTAAAGGGATGAGATATCAATGTAGCATAAAAATACGACGCCCTTTTAAAAAAACAGATTTACAGGTCAAGGTCCATAAGAGAAACCAAAATAGAAAACCCCTCTTTTTTGTGTCAAAATATATTGAGAAGTTTAATCGCGACAGTTTCAATAAGAGACTTTCAATAAAAATGCTGTTTTCATGAGATGATGGTTCTCGGTTTTGAAAATTCAATTTTGTGATATTGATTTCGGGATAGGGTTTCAGGGCTTAACGTTTTATTAACACTTATGTGTGTTGGTTTAGGATATATTTTATATGTTGAACAAGGGGTTGAGTTACCAGAATTATTTTTTGATCGCTTACAAAACAAACGCTACGATGTTTATAAACATAATCATGATAGCAGATTATAGGCATGGTGGTCAAAAAGCAGAGATTTGATTTAGTTTATTGTTTTAAATTGAAAAAAAGGTTTCGTTGATTAATATATTTCATTCTCTCGTCTGGATAACCGTTACTGAATCGATTATGGTTAACCAACACTCAAATACCATAATGGGAACGTGTAAAATAATGACTATTTCATTAATTCCTAAGTTTCAGTCCTTGTAAATCCCAATAGAATATTTTCATTGAAATATTATCAGATCGTTATAGAATACTGTCCGTAAAACTTGGTCAAATGCAATTTCATTAATAAGCATTCTTTAACGATGAATCTCTTATTAATATTTATCTGTAGATAGTTATACCTACTCAATATAAACATTTATACGTGGGTATACGATATAATTTTTACTCGCGTTCATTGCACTCGTAAATTTGATTTCGCAGTTCTTCATAATTTTATGCTCGCGGCTGTGGCAAATATTGATGCATCGAGATAGGTCACGTTAGGTCGTTTTCATGTATCTATCAAAATCGGATTTACTCTGAGAGACGGATATGTCTTTTCATATTATATGATATAGAGACATATCATCGGTAGCACGATATATGTTGATTTATATATATTTATTATGAAGATGATGAGTAAAGTGGTTTGGAGATTACATAAGGTGAATGACAATAAACAGTTTAGATATACATGTACGGTTTATTGGTTAAAAAATGCTAAAATAAGAAAAACTATATTTTAGATATTATATTTTGAGATGGAATTAACAAAATTGCATTGATTATAAACAAACATGGCTAGATTTAATTCGGTCCTACGATTACATAATCGAAAAGGCATTCTTGTTAGTTTCCTATTTCGATTTTTTTTTTCAACAATTTTATATGATTAATGCAAATACATTTTTAAAAATCACATCCAAATTCAAAGGTGGAAAAAATGTTGACAACAAGTTTGAGGTACAATTTGACAAATAGCACAGCATAAACCTATATTTATACCAAAACTCTAATAATACCAAGCACATGCTTAGGCAAGTAAACACATAATTTCTCTCTTTTTTCAAAATCTATTTTCATGACTTTGTTTCCTCTTGCATATTCCATGACACCTCTTTGAGCAGCAGACCCACATGTCTATGGCATTAGTTTTTGAGGGGATGCATGCAAACGAAACATGTAATTGAAATAAAATCATTTAAAATGTAATATATAGTGCAAAGCAAAATTGGAGAAAAGAGCCATATTTATCTGCGACAAAACGGCTAGATCATGTAGCTAAAATATACTTATTGTTTGAGTTTGGAGTATTGACAATGATTATCTATAAAGACAACAAAATATATCGATCAAAATTACAGTTTTGTGCACACACTTCCAAGTGATTTTCATCTGTACGCCTCTAAACACACGGCGGCGATCAAAATATTCTACAGATCAAAAACTATTATAGCCTGTATCAGCTGTTTTTTTCTTTCTCTTTTCTCTTGGATGTGTGTGACACATTTTTGGTGCAATTTCGACACAGCAAAAACCTGGCGGTCATAAAACCGGTAATTTTCTCATCAAACCACGACTCTCAACGTGTTTCAATTTTGGCACATGCACAACATACAGAAGCGAGAAAGAAGCAGGTCCCCGACCCCATTCAATATTCAGTAACGTTGTATGCTAAAAACAAACGACATTTTTACGTAAAAAATATGCAGTTTCGTAAAAATAAAAGTGAACACAACGCTTATAAATGCATATTACGCACAACACAGAGAAGCGAGAAAGAAGCAGGTTCCCGACCCCTTTTGGTAACGTGGTGGCTAAATACGTTCAACAAATAACTATATGTTTACGTTTGATAGAGAAAATAGCGTTATAAAACGTTTATAGATAGTTAGATATTGTTAAACGTACGCCTGTGGTAAAACACAACCTTAAAACCAGATATCTATCCCTATTCAGGACGTTAAACTGGTGAAAATGTAGCTTAGAAACTTATGTTACCGTTATTAAACATTGAGTATTCAAAAAAACACGCTGATACAGCGTTGATACAACGTTCAACATGTGTATGATACACATGAACAATTTGCTATAAAGAATAAGGTCGCAAAATGTTAACACATGATTGCAACAACGTAATACTACGTAAAATATGAGGAGTTAGTGAAATTTGTAATAAATAAAACGTTAGAAATGTGCAAAATATTGCAATTATCAAAGACGTGACGTGAATAATTAAGTTTTTTAGCCACCCAAAATGACACACAAATAGAACGTCTAATAATCATTGAAAACATAGTAAATTATTTGGATGATTTTGATTAAATTTGCCAAGTTATTTTGTAAAAAGATGATTTTCCCATATGAAGACGTTACAACTCGAATCCATAGCTAAATTTTAACTTGATCTAAATTCTTTGACATTTAGAACATATGACATTATAATATTGAATATTATATAAGTAATATGAAAAATCAATGTTTAGTTCAATATTTATTTCTTTTTTTTTTTTTTTGCAGATTAGAAGCCTTAATCATATATTGTATGATGCTATATTTTTCTTTCCCATGATTATATTCTATATTTCATAGAACTCGTACCTTTACATGTATATCGCTGTCGAATATGCCATATGCTTATGCATTCCTTGATTGGTGTAAAGCACACACCCATTCCTTTGAAATGAAATGTCAAGGAATCCTTCTTTAAATCTATTAATATTTTGATAAAATGATATAACTTACATTGCAATGCAACTTATGAAATTTAGTCCCTCATATTAGGAACGAATTTTGAAAAAGAAATCTTTAAATGCTAAATAAACTCAATATATCTCAATATAGATACTTGTCATATTAAGATATGTTGTTTAATATACGGATTTGAGCAATATTTTGTCAAAGCGGCGTCTTACGAAGCGTAGATATTTACTTATTGGTTTTCATAACAAGAAACATATTTGAAAATATTAAGATACACTTTCACTATTTGCTCATTAGCTTGTTGTTTTATTATCTTAAAATGCAATTGAATACATATTTAAGAATTTTAAAATTTAGAAGCGAAAGAGTTATCAATAACCGTCCTTCATTTCTTTTTAAAATAAAACTATAACACACAAGCAACCTTCAATCTCCCCCAATAAATATAACCACCAACCCTGCACGGTGTCATTTGAATTCTCATCACCTTTTTTATCATTTTCGATAAGGTTATTTCAGTTTGCAGTCGATATTAAATTACACTTTTGCACCTATGAGATATCGAAGAAAAATCGAATATGCTAGGAAAAGGTTATTTGCAAATTTGAGAAGCCGGAAAGCAATTGTTCTTGTCTAGGTGTGACATATTTCGGAGAAAAAATCGCGTAATTGATTTTAAGATTGTAATTTACATGTGTTCACTAGTGAAGAGAAAGCATTACAGTATGATGTAAATTCCCATGTTTATATACAATATTTTGCTACATGAAGATATGCTATCTTGATGCTCGTAATTAAAACAATGAAGCATCAGTTTATTAAATATTATTTGACAATTCGGATGAAGCAAAGTTTATTATATTATACTATATAAGCTTTTTTCACTATCAAACTGCTTTATTATTTTTTTTTTATTTTACAAAATAGGTATATATGTGTTACGAGACATTTAATATGAATACGAAATATAGTACAATAGCAATTAACCGAAACACACCTTTATGCTATAATCTGATAATGCACTTTAATGTACTTAATCGCTCAGTTGAGTAGATATTGCAAGTTCACTTTGTTTTGCTGACTATTCTGATAAATAATTTGATTAAGCGGGATAGACTTATCCATCAATCCCCAATCAAGAATTGAGTCGCTACTAAAAGCTATGGTCGACTTTGAGGGGGAACTATTTTTTTTATGGTATTGGTGTGTTTTTAGTGTAATGGCGCAATGGTGATAGACTATATTGGAATAACGGGAATCAAAAGACAATACATTTTAAGCAATACAAATAGTTGAATTATAAAGGTTTTCCAAATATATTACAGCACGAATACTTGTATACGATAGAACACCATTTGCAAAAAAAAAAATGCATAAGGGAGCGTTCACCGGGAACAGGCCGAAAAAAGCTCGAAAGCCTGTTTGTTATGTTTTTTTATACCAATTTCACTCCAAGAAAAAAGCGCATAATCCAAAGAATATATGCTCTGTTAGAATATGATATTTAAATGATTATTTCAATAAATGTCAAAGGTCAACGTATAAAAATCCATGGATACCTTTTTGTCAATATTCAGACGACTGCCCTCCTTGATAGTCAGAACTCTTCAGCAATCATACAAAAAATCTAATTGAATCTCGTTCTCATGGCTTGAGGCGCAATGATTAACGTCATAACGTCAGTTGATTTTTTCTATTCACATCTCTATCTATTGTGACATTCATGCGATGTTTGCTAGATATATAATGCTATATAAATGCATACAAAATGATGACAAAAAATATACAGACCTTCTTAGGCATCTCGACTTGGCTAGGTATTATATTTCACGAAGTTGCAACGTATATAATAATGTAATGACGGTGGTCGTGTCTATTTTGAGACGTTAAAAATACGTTTTGTTTATGTGTTTAACTCTATACATGATTTTTTAAAAAGTAATTTAACAGATTTTCTGACTTTTGAATAATATTTAAACGTTATACAAACATACGATAATTTAAGGAGCGGCGTTATAAATTGATTGAATATTCAAATGCGAATGTCGCCCTATCAATATGAATCGAAATTCATACAAGATAAGCTAGTGCTCCATATGTCCGTCTGCGTCTGCGCTTGCGTCTGCGTCGACGTCTGCGCTTTTTATTTTGGATCGCACACTATATAATATGATTTACATGCTCCATATGTCCGTCTGCGTTTGCGTCTGCGCTTGCGTCTGCGTCTGCGTTTTTTCGATCGGAACATGTCGCGATCGAATTGGTAGACGGATGAAAAAACGGATGAAAAAGGTCACCCGGGTACAAGAAATCGTGCTTTGCAACATTATGTGAGTCCTTTAATCAATGAATATAATTGGATATAGTTGACAAAGCCAATAGAAAATAAGCTTATTTGGATGAAAAAAGAGGTTTGAAACGAGAGGGACTAAAAAGATTATGTGATATGAGTTTTTTCTCAATTCATATACATTGTAGTTAGTTCTACATAACAATTCATTACTTAGAGAAATAAACCGTATAACATATAAATCCATATTACTATACTAATTTATGTTGGCTAATATGCTTGAAAATAGTTAAAATTTGAGGTTGAAATAGAATTGACGGATGTAAAAACGCATAAGTCGACGGATCTAATGTTACAAACAAAACTAATCGACGCAGACGCAAGCGCAGACGCAAACGCAGACGCAGACGGACATATGGAGCACTAGCTTTACTCTTGCTTATTATTTTGCAATTGAATGCAAATTAAGCAAAAAAAAAAGGAATGTATATAAATGCATTATATTGCTATAAATTTAAAAGGCTATGGATGTGATATTTATATAGTTTGATTTTCTATCGAATCACAAAAGCGTTCCTATCGATAGCTCTTTGTCAAAATATAACCAGGCAAAAAAGGCAGACAATACGAAACAAAACCAGCAAAATATCAAATGGCATATCCATAGTTGGCTTATAACATACGCGTTTAGCAGAGCGTAGCATACACATGCGAACTCAAGGATTGATCCCTGTTGTGTTAGGTGTTACAGCAATAAATCTTGGTAGATGAGTTATGTTTCGTGAATAAATCTTGTGAGACGAGTTTTGTTTATGAATGGGGTTTTTGTTTACACGCACAAAATGTATATTTAGGCATGTATAAAAGATATCATGATACATATGATTAATATGTGAAATCATTAATAATTTTCATTATTTTATGAACGTGTTTCTTTATTTTGCAAGATCTGATGTTCTATTCAACGCATCAAGCAGAGTATTTCGGTCACAAGACCATCATGGCTCAAATCATAAAGTCACTTTCAGAGTGGGAAAAAGTTCCACAGCAGCAATAGGATAGGGACACAACATACTCTTGAAACCTGAATTTGGGGTGCACAGAAGTTTCTTGATCAGGATTGTATTACTGTTAAAAATAAAACTCCTCAATCAATATTTAGAGCAGTAGCAATACACTTTCTACTATATTTTCAGTGGTAGATAAAGAGAAATAATCGGGATTTGCAGCAGGTAGAGCCTGTTGGCAAAAACTGCCGATCAAAAATGCTTTTTTTTTATGAATATGTACATGGTTTAAGCAACTTCTCAATAAATAATTTTAGCTGTAACACCAAATCTCAAACGCAAAACACAGAAAGCGAAAAAAATCAGGATTTCTGCAGCAAGGAGCCTATCGGAAAAAAACTGCCAATACAAAAATGTTTTTTTTTTAATGAATATGTACATGGTTTAAGCAACTTCTTAATAAATAATTTTAGCAGTAACACCACATATCAAGGGAAAAATGAGGATTGCTACAGCAAGGAGCCTATCGGAAAAACTGCCAATCAAATTGGTTTGCAACATGGCAAGAGGAAGGTGTCGAATGGTGCCTTAATTGACACCTAAATCCTTAAAATGGCAGTTTTGCTGCAGTTTCCATCGGGGGCCAAACAGATGTCAAATCAGGAATGAAGGGATAGTTTTAAGAGAAGTTAGTTTGAGCGCGCATGAAACATTGCAATATATGTAGTTTTTTATAATAAAATTCAGTATAAATGGCTAGATCCACCTTAAAATGGGAGTTTTGCTGCTCTCTTGGCGAATTAGATGTCAAATCAGAAGTTTAGCGGGGATGCAATTTTGAGCATACACGAACAATGGTTTATTTAATATATGTATTTAGAATATAAACATTACGATAACCAAATCGGTCGCTCAAATCCTTAAAATTGCATTTTTGCAGCAGTTTCCACCGGGGTTAAACAGATGTCAAATCAGTAATGAAGGGATAA
>LQRL01146443.1:0-10493 GCA_001703475.1 Hydroides elegans | reverse complement strand
TATCATATTTCATTAATTATTATCATATATGTCTTATTGTAAAGCGCTATGACCAATATGTTTTGTAATAGCGCTATATAAATGCCGTTATTATTATTATCTTCAAAGACAGGTTACACGGATATGATATTTTTCAAATGGCAATCTGCTTGTCTTTCAATCTTCAAAACACTAACTAAACATTCCATATTAGAATCAAACGATCTCCAACCAATTTGTTTGTAAGAGTCAGACGTCGGTGCAATGTTGTAACGCAACGCAATGTTAGTTTATGTGAACGATAAAAACGATAACACAATTACCATGAAATAATAAAAAAAAAACCGCAAAAAACCGAAATAATAAAAAAAAAATTAACCGCCCTTTAAAACCCTGATTAGTCGAGAGACCGGACAGTATAGTTCTAAGTCCTTTCGCGTTCTTTCCGTTTCATTTTATATTTGCATATGCTAAATAATAGAGATGGTATCACAAATACTTTACTTACATTTTTAATTATTGTTATGCACAAGGTTTTCAAGCTCTTTCTCCGAATCGGCCACTTCCGGTCTGAACTGAGACGCCATGTCGTTTTCCAAAGGAGAGGACTTGGCGTTGAGTGGTGTCTGGATCATATCTGGGAAATGGATTATAAAAAAACGTTTATGTTTATCGGTCTTAATATAGTTGTCTTGTTTATTAGTAATTTGTTATACACCTAATATAATCCTTAAACCAAATGAAAGTGTTGGTTGACAAAATGTTATCTAATCGATGCGATATAAAAACGTTTGCCGTCGTTTATATGTAGTTTATAATAACATTTTTAGCGAGTAGTTGAAAGGTGGAAATTTGGTTATTTGCAATATGAACCGCTTCGAATTAATTGTAACATATCATCGACATTATGCTTTAGATATTGAAATCGATATTTACTTACGTCAAAATAGCAAACAAAATTTCATATACAGAAACCGAGAACCAAATTTAACGTAGTCTAAGCTTTAATCAAACGGACATAAATGCAAACGCAATATCTCACCATGTTTGTTGCTAAGCGATTCCAGAAGAGATTCGATATCAGCGTTTGACTCCATGACAGCCTCGTTTTGGTTGTAGCCCGATTGGTCATTGCTCTCCACCATACCATTGCTAATTAAAAAATATACAAAGATTAATAAAACTTAATGCAATTTGTCTGGAAATGTCGGGCGATGATATTTGTGTGAAAAAGTTTAAAATTGCATAGTGTATCTATTAAAAGAACGATTTCTGATTATTTTTCATTCGCTATAAGACTGGTAGCTAACTTAATATAACAAATACATGTATAATTATATATGTATGTGCAACACACTCATAACTGAAATGCATTCTGAGAATAGGTATGCTTAGGCAATAAGTATTATTTTTAAGAAATAATTATATCGAATCATGTACAGATTAACAGATTAAATTGTATTTTTTTTATATGACTAGATATCTAGATTGACCAGAGACTGATATGTGTTATAGGTGTTAAAATGTTATTATTTCTTAAAAATACTAAGAATATATTAGAAAACCGCAAGATAACCGATAATGATAAGCAAATAATAAATTTCTCTGATATTGAATTTAGACTCATTGTGATTTTTATCGAATGTTCATAGCATGTCAAATTCAAATAATTTCATTAAAGTCTAAAAGTATTGTTTTGAAATCGAATAAACAATAAACGGACAACGAAACTCCACTTGTTTGGTCCAGACTGATATCTGAGATTCTACATATCATTCCACAGTTTAGTCCGCTCTTACACTAAGTAATTATTAACAGAGTAAAAATGTGAATGCAAAACCTTATGAATCGTAGTAAAGAGTAATTACTCTTGCATTTCAAAGTATAACATATCACTCTTAAAGATTAATTGTAAAGCGATATCTTGGATAGTGGGAGGGTTAAAATGTATGTCCTAAAACTGTTCTCAGTAGTAGGTATGTGTTATTTCGATGAAAAGTATACTTATGAACTTAAAACCGCTTTGCAAAACTATATCCATTTAATTAGTAAGATTTTTTTGTATTACATAAAATTGCATCTCTCTAGGCCAAGTGTGAAAGGTCACATTGATGTTTTGAGAAAACAAAATAATTAAAAATTATCTTACTTTTGGAACAATTTTCATAAATCCTTTTTGGGTCATTTTAAGCGTTCTAGCTTTATGTTTATTTCCCCTTGTAAGAGGGTTTCTATGACAAGGGATTAAAGAACTATATTCGAATTTATTCCATATCATATACCATTTTGCAAACTTTTACACCAAAAATATGTTTTATTATGTCTTGTGAACATTAAGTTCCGAGGTGCATAATTTTCTAGGAACAGCAGCTCATACAATAAGAAGTCATTTCTATGAAATTATATATGTGTTTCTAGTAGCATTGCCCTAATTATCGTATGCGTCATTTTTCATTACATTTCATTATCACCATCCCATAACGCCCTCAACACCTTTCCCGTCAATGACCGGGGCTGAATTCATTTCCGCTTGTCCTTGAATATGTGCTAGAATGTGTCTTTGAAATGAGTTACAACATAGACTTCCACTACCTTGGCGGTCTGACCACATTCGTTGGAGAATCCGTATTCCAAAATATGTCTTTAAATGGGGGGTTTAGATAATTGTCTGATATATAATTAATTCTATAGTTTTTTTTTCAAGAACATCTAGCGAGATACGTTGATAAATGTTACGCTGAAACGTCAGTTAGAGCTCACTGTCCTAGCTACAGTAGGCGTAGTTCCACAAAATGGCGCATGCGGCGGGCGCCCCCTGTTCTGCTGTTATCCACCGGTTATCCGTTGGCGCTCCCAGTTAAAGGTTTTTCGGGATGCGCCTATGCACGGTTACCAATTAGTGAAAGTTGATTTATATATTTGTTTTATTACATCTTATTCTCTAACCCCCTTACCCATCAATGACCGGAACCGCATTCTCATTGACTTCCGGTTGTCCTTGATTGAGGACACTCTCAGCCTCGGTTTCGTTTTGATTCGGAGACACGGCCTCGACGAATTGATCCAGCATCAGATTCTCGAGAAGCGGCTTGGCGAACATCTGGAATGAGATGAAAGTTAATATCTTAAGCCGCGTTCACGAACAAAAGGGCGTAGATGTTTTTTTTTTTTTTTGCATAAACAGACAATAAAAATGTTTCATCAAGAAACAAATCAATGCAGTGATCTTATAAAATATATCATATATTTGAACTAGAATGATAATGATAACCTGAATAGAATCGGATAAAATTGAAAACGCCAAGTTGAACATGAGAAAAGGGATTGCATCTATTAATATTTAGTAGAAGCACGACAACATTATTTTTGCTTTAACACAATTAGTTACGAATAGTGTGATATCGATAATGAGTAACAGTAACGAAAATGGGTCAGTGCGATAGAACTTTGACCCGGCTGATTCACAAAAAAAAATATGGCTCAAGTAGATTCTATTTTTTGTGATGTTTCGAGGAAAACCCTTCATTTTAACATCGTATCATATTTCAAATCAAAACTTAATGGCTAGACATTTAAAAAGATTAAAAAGATAAAACAATGGCCAAAAAATAGTATGCGTCTGATGTTATTCACACCTATATTTTTTGTTGTGGTCCACTTTGTGGAGCTCATTCGTGGAGCTTATAAATAAGATGTGGGTAAATATGTTTTAATTTCTTTATTAATGAGACGATATGTATATTACCTGAACGTTTTTTAATCATTGAAATAATGTTCGAAATTTAAAATTATTCTGGAGGGTCAATGCTAGGTAATATCAAACGATATAATGCTCTGATGCTCTATTACTCCGTATTTGTTTTATCTATGCAATCAAGGAATACCACTTATAAGGGTGATATTAACATCGGTGTTTTCCTACTGTATGAGAATATGTTTTCAAATACATTAAATGCTAAATGTTTCTGCTTTTATTATTCTTTTTTTATTCATTTATATGTACCTGTAGGTATCGTGCCTCTGCCTCCAGCATCTCCCTCAATAGATTCTCGTACTCGTATCCAACAACGCGCTTGTACCGTGCAACTTCCAGGGGTGACAACTGGTACAGAAACAACATACATATTTAATATATATTGCATGACAAGGCATTACTACGAACAATGAAGGTTTTGGTATCCAGGGTTTGTATCGTTCAACTTCCAGGGCCTAGGGGTGACAGCTGTATAGAAAAAACATAAACCTTCCAGAAAGGAAAGGTTATTTTTAATTTTAACTTATTGGGTTTGTACTTCAATGGCGGGCAACAAGCAACGATAAAATTAAAAAAAAAAAGAAAAGCAAGAAAGGCTTCACTTTAAGACATACACCATGTTTGAGGACCAGGTTTCATATTAACAAATAGCTTTTTCCCTTTTGGGAGTAGGCTGGAGCTCGGATTGTGGTCAGATTTTTTTCTAAAGTTAGCTTTCATATCTTCCTGCAAATTATAAGATCCTAGAATATCATTAAAGATTTTCGCCTATGATATGTTTAAAAAAAGAGTTATTACTATATAGAAAACTAAATATTAACAAAGTGTATTTAAAAGAAACTCACGATCCTGGCGTTGACGAGATCCATGAGCGCGTCGTCGAATCCGGCGAAGTCTCCGGAGAGAAGCAGATACTCGGCCACCGCCTCCGGAGTCAGGTCCACGTCCGTCATCGAGTAGAGCTGTTGGGGAAGAAAGAAAATGATACATTATTTTAGCTTTGGGGACGGTTAATCAGTTTCAAAGAATCTTCAGGCGACCAACAATAGTTTTCACATATGAGTGATTGGTGGATGTATTTTGCCTCTATTATCCATGTGATTTATCATAATGTATCTGCTCCAATTTCTTGTGTTGAACAAAAAATGAACAGATGATATTTCAAGTAGGACAATAATCATGATAATGGTTACATATAAGCTTGTTTAGGAATATTAAAACATAACTTTGTACGAATTTGTAAATGTAAAGCAAAGCTAGATTCTTCTTATAACCGAAAAGTTAAGGTGCAAGATGAAAACTTTTCCATGTTGTGATTTAACACAAAATGAACATACACAACAACACAATTCTATCGAGGAACATTAACCCAGTTTCCATTTATTTTGTTTTAAATGTTGTTGTTTTACTGTCCTACTTTCTCCATTATGTTCCCTCCATCCTAATGTTTTCCCCATCATCCAACGCCTTCAGGTAGTGTCACCGACAAATCCCTCGGTGTCACAAACGTGACAGTGTGGTCGAGCAAAAACGCCGAGGAACCCTCTATGTGTCTAAGGGCCTGGCTACAGTGGAGAGCTTCATCGAATCGTTTTCCAATTACAAACCAGGCTTTTCAATGTATTTGCCATCCTGATTTCATGAAAGCACCGCATTAAGACCTTAAGCGTTAATAAACGCTTCCAAAATCAAAACCCTTTTTATCGGCTACATGGAACGTATAAGTTAGTTTTGTGTTCCCTAATACACATTTTCCAAAATGTTTCTAAACAGAAACTAACAAAAGCGCCTTGAAATTCGCGGTGATTATTAATGTTATAGGCTGTGATGCGCTGTTAAGAGTCTCCACAAAGAAAAATATAGAAAACACGGTTTGATAGAAGTTCGATGAATCGTCCCGTGTGGCCAGACCCTAACTGCTAAGGCGTGGGCGTTTAATCGAGTCAAAGCACTCATTGCTCGGCCCGATGTAAGTGGAGATAGATGGGTATTTATACTAAAGGTCTTCTCGCTAAAACACCCTCTGTATATTGTAGAGTCAATCAGATGCAGGATGTAATTTTCCCGTTTTTTTTTTTTATAAAGTGAGGGTGAGACAGTACGACTGAATAGGCGTGAATAACAGGGAAATTGGAAAAGGTGATGTATGTTGTTTGGAAGATGTTAAATGTCAGCTTCCAAGAACGGATCGAATGTAATATTTATTGACCTCTTAAGGCGTTTACATTCTATTCCTTGAAATGTAATCACGTCTATTCACCTAAGTCTATAAAAAGGGATATATATAAAAGATAAGGATGTAAAACAAAGATATTTGTAAAGATATTTGTAACGATATTTGTAAACGCTTCCAGCCGCAAATTTCATAGTCAAAGTCAAATTATTGTGCAAAAATTTAGATTCACAATATCACGACGAAAAACGAAAAGCGATATCCGGTTATCTTCACTTTGCCGTCAAACGGTATCCATCTGAAGTCGATTTCGTGTCTGGTTGTGACTTAGCATAGGAATGATTTAAGTTCTTTAATGAACAATTAAATGGTGTCATTGCTTAAATGACATTACTATAACTGCGCATGAATACGTATCATTTGTATGCGATGGTTCTTAATATTATACGTTTGTGTTACAAATGATAATATACACATAATTGTGTGCTTGACTTGATCTAGAAACATGATATCTAGATAGATATTTGATATTTTAAAACGATTTCATGATATTTTTTACCCTTTTATCATACTTAAGGGAAATCACATTACGTTTGCAATTTGCGCTGAATAAAAATGACGTGAATAGGGGGCGACGGGTTACTTATTATCCAGGACAGAAAAAGATTGAATTTCGTGATCGGCAACGTCAATCGGCACGTCAATAGGTAACGTAAACCAGGTTGAGGTTTGCAAGCTTGCCTTATGTAAGGTCGTAGGTAGGTAGGCATATTGATATGGAATGAATTGTCCCAAGAGACTAAGCCACCCACGTATGTCGGGAAAGTGTTGAAAGAAGCTCATTTTGTATCCTGGTTCATGTCCAGGGAAACCTTTTTAATTATTTATATTTTCAAGGTAGCAACATTTGAGCAAGAATGTGATGGTTTTAACCTTAAGTGGTCCTTCGAATTGTTGTTTATATTATTATAATGGAATAATCAGAAAACAACTATGGGTTTTCATATACAGTGGCGCGCGGTCCTAACTTCTCGATTTCTCTAACGTTAAGCGTTTAGAGTTTAACGTTTAAGGGTTTGCAAGATTAGAATATAGCGTTTAACGTTTGACAAAAGAGCATTCTAGAGGTTAAGATAACCACTCATAATGGTGTCCTTTGCACGCCACTCACACCTTTGAGGGGCTATAGTGTAGGGTTTAACGTTTAGAGTTTAGAGTGTAACGTTTAGCGTGTGTGCGTTTAGCGTTTATCGTTTTAGGATTTAGCGTTAAGCGGTTGTGCGTTTAACGTTTAGCATTTGCCACGAGAAGTTAGTAATGCGCGGAAGTGTAATTTGAATTCATATCAATATTGGGCAAATATGATATCTGTTAATTCAAATTTGTGAATGCAACAAAAACAGTAACATATTTAATAAAATATTCCTTTTGAAGGTGTTTATGTAAAGAAATAATTATGAACATGAACAATTGTTAATGAATAATGCCTTAAGCACCAGTTAGTGGCAATCAATGATGAACGTGCTTATAATCTATGATAAAAACTTATTTCTCATTTACATATTTGAGATATTTTACAGCTTCAATTCCGGAATCGTGTCATGGTCAGGAAATAAGAGAGAAAAGGAGCTACTTAGTGAATGTAGATCAATCCACCCACTCAACATGTGTGACTATCCATAAATGAATCTTTAATTTATATAACAAGTCATTTGAAGGAAATTGTCAAGTGAAATACGTTAAGGGGCAATGCATGCCGAGTTTTAAAATAAACATGTCTGATTGTGTTCATAAAAAGTTATCTTGTATATGAATATAATAATGCTTAAATAAACAAGAAATACAATTATCATTGTTAAGAAAATTTGTAATTACACAGCCAAAAGTCTTTCTTATTGTTTTATTGTCCAAAAATCGGGCTAAATCGTCTTCGTTTTTTTTCACAGTGAATGCAATGACAATCATTGGTCATGATGCAAGTAAATCGCACATATATACAACCCCACATATTATACAATACATATCAATATTCCATTTTATAATAAAGAAATACTTACAACAATTTATTATATAGGATTTTTTATAGACAGTTTTCGCACTGTTTTTTATGTGGGTGGCGAAAATTTTGATTCTAAACTGAGCTTGAGGGAAATGCGTCCAGGAATCAACAAATAGCAGTTATCAGTTTAACCCACACGATATCTATTTTGGTCAATTCATGTTTGAATCTCAAACGTTTTTGAAAAGGAATGCTAATAAATAACATCCGAGGAATTGGGTACGCTATCGTAACTAAATCAACAGAAACGCATTTATTACACCATTTTACTCTTGTGATCAATTTAGCATTTTATATTTGCTGTGAACTACATGTATATTACTGTTTTTAGCAAAACGTCCTGCAACGTGACGAATAAAGGAGTTTCATTTGGTTCCCAATCTTTTTGCACCTTGATTAGGGTGTCAGAAAGAACATGTTATTTAGGATCTTACGGGTACATATACGCTTGCGCGGTTATAATATCCTGAATATATGAACATGAAAGTTGATTAATCTTGCAACATTATGACAAACTATTGTTTCGTATAAAGACACAAATAATTTATAAAACAAAACATGTTTTCGGGTTTAGCTTGTGATTTATGGCAATTTCGGAAGTACTCTATAATTGACGTTTTGTTTTCGTTTTCCCCGCCAAAGATAGCCCAGAAAGTTCTCATTACTCCATGCGGGGGAGTGGTACATGTATGTGCTAGAATCAAATATCGAGTATGGAAAAAAGGTTAGAAAATATTCCTTTCATTTTTCCTGTAACTTATCACTACGAATCAAATAAAATAATTGAAGCATTGTTTACTTGAAAATAATGGTACAATAAAGCATTTTTGATATGTTTTAATTATATCCAATGGACCGCTTAATGTCCAACACAAAAAAAATATGATATCAAAAATATATGTTTTGATCGAATCCAGGTCAAAAAGTCCCAGGACATAAAGTCCCCAATTGGGGCAACATAGTACATTAAGTCCCCGGGCAAAAATATAATTTAGAAACATTTATTTTCATTTTAATTTAATGCATGTTAAAAGTTATATAGTCTTAAATGATAGTTAACCGTGATATAAAAAATATTGGGAAATTAACATTTTATTAGACATTATGTCTGGGGACTTTATGTCATATGTTGTCAAAATCGTGATTTTATGTCCGGGGACTTTATGTCCGGGGACTTTTTGACCGGATACCGTTTTGATCAAAAGTCACAAATACATGTTTCAAGTCAGTTGTCTCCTTAGTCATATAATTCGCCTAAATTCGGGCGTTTGAACCATTTTCTATATTTATAAAACTCAATGGGTATTTCGGAGTTTAGCAACATGTAATTATCGATATTACTACATAGCTCAGTCTCAAACTCCTTCATGAATCGCAAAGGCGCATAGTTGAATGTGTGAATAGAAATCGTTTGGTTTCGAAGCAAGGGATGATTAAGATTGACGTTAGCGTAAATACCCGCCGTTGTGGAAGCCACGAAATCACACAGATCTAGAATACATAAAACAAGCTTTTCATCTTTGAGTTCGTGTTCAACTGTCGTATCTTTGCTCTGTATGATAAGATGCAGAAACAGTACCCGTAACCAGTAGCTTTTGAAAACGGGAGAGTATCCATAGAGACTCGGTACTGCTTCGTCGTCAAGTGTCGAATCAAACGCGTATCCGGGATAGCTTCGGTCCGTTTCCAAGTACTGAATGATGTACTTGGCAACGCGAAACGCACGTTTTTGATTGGTGCTCAGCTCGCGTATGAGGCTATTTTCGACGATGCCCATATCGCATTCGTATCTTCCCCCAAGTCTGAATACCTGACCATCTTCAATCAAGTTATCGAATGTTGTAGACATATACTTTTCGGCTTGAGGTGTGAGTTGATCGTATTGGCCTTGGAACACTTTGAGTAATTTACGATTCCATGCATCTTAATTCAATTCGGGACAGTCAACCAATTCTGTAACCTTCCAAACCGGAACTAAATCCACCGTGATTCCGATCCCTTTATCACAATTTCCACCCAGTCTGTATTCCATAATAAGACATGCACCAACATTATGATCAACCGCACCATGTATGATGATATTTTGTACACCCGCTAATAACTGGTCCATTTGGGTATCAACGATTTCTCGCACAGTTCTATAGAGCGCGAATGATCTAACATTTATGCGTGGATGTCGAGGATGGATTTCAAGAATGAAATCGGCTTCGTGTGGATAACCGACCTTGACTCCACTAGATATACTTCCGGTAAAATGGAGGATCGCGTCCGAATAACATTCCTCGCGTTTACCGACTTCTTTGCAAATAGTGGTCACAATAGTTTGAATGTCTTTATAGATAGGCTCATATGTCGGATCGGTTTTCTGGATGTGTATCTTTTGATCGAGTTCCGTGATAAACTTGTTGAGTTTTGCAAGCGATGGAGTCGGTATTGTATTTATCCTATTTAGAGATTGCGATATGTTATATATTATCTCTTTTGGAGGCTGCAAACTCATTGCATAGCTCTCAACGCCGATCGATATT
>LQRL01146440.1:0-14596 GCA_001703475.1 Hydroides elegans | reverse complement strand
ATCGAAAGTTAGCTGTAAGCACCAATCGCAATGCAGCTAAGTCGTGGCTGGCAGAAGACGTGTGTCTATTATGCGCAGCCGACGAGGCGTGTAATTACTGTGCCTACCATGCTCGCTGCCTTTTTCCTTAGGTGATTATGAGGTTCAGGTTTCAGCGGTTTAGGGAATATTAATATGTTCGCTATATTATTCATTATTTGTCTTCAAAACTGCCCTTTTTTGGTTTTATAGGCGCAAATTATAAACAGAAAAAAATAAAGCGAATAAAGAATACAAGATGGGTCGTGAGAATTAAATGTGTATGATTATAACAATTTCATAAAACTCCAAATCCCATGTATACCGTGTTCCTTTAATATACATGCATACATATAATCAAAAACAATTTATTTAAACTTGATTTCGAATCGTTGAGATTATTTAAAATGTAATCAATTTAATATGTAGGCCTATCTTTATTTATTCGTTCATATCATTCATATGATATCATTTCATCAGGAAAAATAATTAAAAACTGTTTTACATGACTTCTTAATGCCATTTTCGTATTTGCAACTTATCCTATAAGATGTTGTTAGCAGTAAAAAAAATAAACAGTTTTGAATTCAGGTGTGAAAAGGCATACAACCAGGTACAATAGAATCTATTACCATTATCATTAAATAAAATGATTTTTATTATGCAAAAGATCATTTTTTATAGTATATTATTGAAACTTAATCAATAATTCAAAATACAGTTTCTATTGTTGTTTTCTTACTTACACAGCTTCTTCAGTTTAGATTTTTATAGACAAAAAAAGTTTTAAACCATAAAGAGATATAATTTTATTGTCAAGCATAAGTGGGAATACGTAAGATTGTTCAAATTGATTCTGCAGTTCATTCTCCTTAAATGCACTACATTGCGTTTGCTCTAGTTTTCAACATGTTATGTTTCTAGGCTACTAAACATCGAAAATCAAATACAAAACCCTAGATAGCTACCACCCACACATTTTATCTCTCCATAGAGACATAATTGAGATTCAGAAATTCATGTCTTCCATTTCATTTGATGAATATCCCTAGATATTGAAACACCCTAAAAGCAATCAGCCATGAAAAGTGTATAACTTATAAATTACTAATCTGCAACGAAACGGAATAAGATTTGGTTGTATTCGTACGAACCATGGCGTAATTCAAGGCGTTTAACTTCAATACAAATTTGAAAATATTGGAAATTTAAAAGCGAACTGATACAATGAGGCATGGTGTAATTCACGGCGTAAGAATTCGAAATTTAAATACAAATTGAACATCCTGAACAGTTTAAAAACGAACTGATACAGCGTGTGGAAACCAGTCAAGATGCAAAGCGGGTGACAACCGAGTTTCGAGTCAGAGGTCACGCTATCCCATTCAGCACCTCTTGCGAAAATCAACTTATTTCCATGGCAACCACGCAAAAACATCCTGTGACTATTTTCCTCTAAATTATTATCACAATACAGCGCGCTCTTCCCCCATTGAGTTCTAATCTGTTTCAGAGGTGTCATATAGTATAAAGCGCTGGTTTGATGTAAATTGAAATGACGTTTAAAATTATATAAACAACGGAAATAGTGTTGGTTTGAAATGTGAAGAAAAATCATTTTGAAATCAGTAATGCCTTCACCAAATAGTGTCACATTTAAGTCATAATTCTAGAATATGTTTGAAGGTTATTGATGTTATTTTATTTGTACTTCTAAATCAAAACTTCAATAGCTCCATTTTTAATTGTTAAGAAAGCTATTTCATAAAAAGATTTTTTTATCGTTGGCTTGAAAGCTACATGTATTTCATTTAATGCTATTTTGCCATTGGCTTTAATTTCAAAATCAGTTTGAAATCTTGATGTCCTGTCCTGATATAATTTACCTCCAAAAGCCACACATTATCTATTGTTATCAGGCAGATAAATGAAATAAATAAGTTCACAGCATGAATAAAGGTTTGCCACTTCATTTATTGGAAGCAAAAAAACACCTAATTCTGAAAGGATGCCATTCCAGCTTGCGCTTTTCCAGATCATTCCCACTCGGCAAAGACACGTCCTTATCATGTCCCCTCGACGTCTTTACATGCCGTCCTATTTCATTCCTCTACTGGGCCTGTATGAAAGTTTGCCGGACGTAATTTTTTGACGTCGCATCGCCGTCCATATCGGACATCCCAAGGACATGCGTAAAAAACGTCCGCGAAGACTATAAATACGACGTCCTATACTGGTCCGTGAAGGGACGATTAAAAGACGGACCTATATCGGACGTAATATTCATTACACGGACATTTTTATCTAAATATCATTTTATACATAAATATCATATATTTACGTTTTTGGGGAATATGATAGATATTCAACTGGACTATCATATTCCATTTTGAAATCAAAACATTTCCTACTATAAGTGGTCAAAAATCAAAATTTTCAATTTTCGGAGGGGTATTCGCAATGCTCTTAAACAATAAGTGCTTTCCGTAAGTTCGTCTTTTAATGAAGTCCTAAGAACGTCAGATTACGTCCCGACCAAAATATATCGTCCTTTCCACGTCATATTGGTACGTCAAGGGGACGTCAAATTTGCAACGTCATTAGAACGCCATTAATAGCACGTCCTTACAACGTCTGATTATTGACATTCTCTGGACCTGTAAATATGTCACGTCACGAACAATTCGTCCCATTGACGTCATTTTATGACATAGCTAGGACGTCTCGTTTTTAACATCTCAGCGACGTCCTGATTGCGTCGCGGACGTCGGGACATAAAACTACGTGTTTAAGACGTCCTGGGGATGTTGTTTGCCGAATGGGTTACTTTATTACTTGCTGCTGTTCGGATCTGTATATTTCACATATTAATTTTCTAAACGTCTGGATAAATTCAGTGTTCTCACAATGCACTTTTAAGAGTTTGTTCAGGTTCTTTGGCATTTATGGAATATATCAGTTCATCATGCTTGGAATTCACTATTGCAAATCTTAGTTCTTTAATTTCACAAAACAATATAATTCTAATTACATTACATGTTGGGATGGTGTTTTTGATTAGTTTTCTATAATAAGTTAATTACAAAAATGAAGAATGGATTTTATTTCTGGCATTTCCAATGATTTGGAGGTTATTTTATATTTTGTTATTAATGTATTTCTTACTATTTTGTTTAAAATCCATACTTTTTATCATATAAACGTTTTATTATGTTAAACCCGATTTCCTTTATTGAGATTACGGGTGGGGCTCATAAACAATATTCTATTCATCTGCGTTACCAATATGACAAATGCTCTTTTCGTGATACATTGATTTTCCTCGAATTTCAATGAATACGCAGTTGCCCTTTTCCACAATCACGCGCCATCGTGATAACTGTAAATGCATCATTTGCCATTGTTGGTTTGTTATGATGAACTATTAATTGCCTTTAATAAATGTTATTCATGCGCTGAATGATGGGCTAAGTGATGAAAGCGCACACCCGGACGTCGGTGGAGACTCAACCAAACTCTTGACCCCCTCCTTCCCGATCGTTGGCGCGACAGTTCATTCACAAAAATGCCGATGTTTTTCCTAAGCCTCAATATCGCTTTTCATTCACTCCCGAATGTTAGCGTACGCATAGTTGCGCTAAGATAACACGTGAACAATGACGAGCACTGTTAATTAGAATTAATGTCTTTATTAAAGGTTGCATGATAGTTCCGTATTTTTTGTCTAATTCGTTAGTGCAGATCGGTATATTTTTGTATTCGTTATATAGATTTCATGAATAAGCCTTTTATATTATGTGTGTGTTTCTTTAACAAATTATGAACGTAATTGAACTGTTGATTTATTTTTTTCGGTATCGATGATTAAGAGGGCTTAACTTTGAATATTGAATTTCACAGATTACAAACGGGGATATCTAAAGCATATAAATGGAAAAGAAGTCATTATATCATTGATGCTTTATGTGATGCAGTTCATCTTAAGAAATAAATTATTTCTCAACGTGTAATGCCTACCGGTAGCTACATTGAACGCCTTTTTACGTCTTTTCTCCCCTAAAGAACCGTGTTTGTTAGAGGAAACCAAAATAATGCTCGATGCTCGATTCATCAAGGCGCGGTTATGAGTTTTCCATAAAGAATTTAAAAAAAACGCGGTTTATTTGAGGAAAAACGCTTGGAAAAGAACGGTACCAGGCCCCAATTTATCTCATGAGAATATTTAATTCGTGTTATTTTAAGCCATAACTATATTTTCACGCTCTCACATTGAAAGAGTTGCTTTTCTTCCTGTTGACATTGACAATAGCTCCCAAGGTCTACTTTGATGTTATGTTATGCAAGAAAAGCGCAGTATCATCAGGAATAGATTAATAGATATCCGAAACAATAGTGAGATGCTCTTTTGGACAGGAAGTTTTTGATATAATTAATAAGAGAGTGTTACGCTTTCATACACCACCAAGCAAGTGCAATCAAAATCCACCATTCTTTAAGATGCACACCCTTTGATGATTATTCAATAAAATTTAAAAACTTTGGAATTCAAATTTTCTCCTAAATAATGATTGTGTTTTTACTTTGGCATATATAATCATTTTTTGAGAATAACACAAAATATCAATCATACCATGTATGATTCTTGAGTAATTCTTCATTTATATTCATATACACAATTAAAGTTAAAATTTTATTATCGATAAAGGAAAAAAGTGTGTTTTTTTTTAATTCAGAAATACTGAAGCAAATTTAACTATTTTATCTTTTTTTCGGATGTTTTAGACACATGTTTGTATGTATATATAGATATATAAATATGTATATAGATACACATATATTTAAAGTGCTCAGTACGTAGTGCTTGATACGTATAAATACTGCAAAGTAACAAGAGTGCCCTGTAAAATTTCCCAACCAGCTAATGCTTTGAAGATACCCGAATATCCCGAAGAGTCTTAATCTTATCATCCACCTCGTATTTCTCAATTTCATAGTCTGTTAAAAAGACAAGTGTTGTATGAGGACTGGTGCATCGCTTTTGGTTTTCGATTCACTGGATGTATCAAATGGGTTGCTCCGAAACACGTGGATCGTGTCATCCTCGCTGCCGTCAAGTGATTTGTGGTGGGCGCCAGACTTTTGGGGTGATCTTCATCTGTGTTCCGGCCATCCGCATGAATTATTGTGGGCGCAAGAAGGTGGGATGGGGTTCACATCCGTTCAAGTCACCCACATTGAGATTTTCTGTTGTCTCTGTCCCGTGCGGAGTTTGGCCGGGTGAATATTCGAACACTCGTCGCCACATACACGTAAACGCGGTCTCCGCATTGTCCCCAGCATTCTTCAGTAAACTCCGTCTATCTTTGCATCTGCAATGCTCTCCAATATGAGTTCCGTATCCGCCGCATCCTATTTCTATATTTGATCATAGAACCTTCTTTACATGCATTAATATGGCTCCTGACGGCAGCGAGGATGACACGATCCACCTGTCTTTTTAACCGACTAGGAATTTAAGAAAAGTCGCAGGAAAAGGTGGAGGCTCACCCTGAGGAAAGACAGTTATCCTGAGACAGAAATGGACATTCAAGTGCACGACAAGTTGATAAGCCCAGCAGGTCCGACTGAAACATTCAATGATTCACAACCTTGATTGTCAGAGTTCAACGACGTTCGTAAAAGGGCTAGAGCAGCGTCAGGACCCGGCCCCAATGGCATACCATACAAAGTGTATAAAACTTGCCCATAATTACAACACCAGCTGTACCAAATCATCAGGGTAGTATGGAGAAAAGGGCGCATGGCCAAGAGTTGTTTGACGTCAGAAGGTAAAGTCACGCCCAAAGAAGAAGAGATAAGCCAGTTAATAATGATATCGCTGTTGAATGTAGAGGGGGAAGAAATTTCTGCCTCTACTGGCTAGAACGCCAGAATAAAGGAGCTATCATCTGACTCGGTCTAGCCAACGCTTATGAAACTATACACAATAAACTAGTCTAACTCACACTCGCGCGGTACCACGTACTAGTGGGAAGCCTGATACATGATTACTGCGCCAGATTTAGCATGAGGTTCACCGTGAATGGATAAACAACGGAATTACAGAGGCTCGAAACCGGTATAATAAATGGCTGTACGATATCAGTCATCATATTTGGCGCTGCCGTTAACCGGCTTCTGAAAAGCGTAGAAAACCAAAGTAGAGGTGCAATCTCAAGGACAGGAACGGTGCAACCTCCAACAAGAGCCTTCATGGACAGTATGACGCACACTCTAGCAGAGAAGATGGACACTGAACGATTTAAACGACATATTTACATGCGTGCGACTGAGGCTTAAACCAGTGAAATCGGGGAGTCTTGTCATAAAGAGAGGCAGACCTTAGAGCGTGGTATTACGATAAACGGTGTTCAGATCCAGACATTCAAAGAAAACCCTATCAAATGTCACCGGAAGTGACAAGGAGAATATGGAGAAGATGGTATCACAAACAGAGAAGTTGCTGCAGGAAGTGGACAAAAGCGGGCTCCCTGGGACATTGGATTGGACCTATCAGCATGGGATACTCCTGCGTCTCACTAGGTAAATGTTCATCTTTGCCATACCAATGTCTACCATAGAGAAACTGGAGCGCAGGATAAGCTCATACATACGACGATGGTTGAACATTTCTCGCATGCTGCAGAATAGCACTGTACGGGATAGAGAACATGTTCCAACTACCACTTACCTCCTTGGTGGAAGAATTCAAGGTGACATAGATGCGACAAGCTGCTTCATTACCGAATAATCGCGACGAGAAAGTAAGAGCTGCGGGAATCAGCGTAAATACAGGCAGATAGTGGCAAGCAGCAGAAACGCTAAACGAGGCATAGGGAATGCTTAGGCAGAGAGATATAATAGGAACTGTAACACATGGTACGCTGGGCCAAACTCCACACGGGACAGAGTCAACAAAAAATCTCGATGTGGGCGACTGGAACGGAGGTGAAACCCACCCCCACAGTCTGGCGCCCACAATGAATCACACGGATGGCCGGAATGGTGATGAAGATCACCCACATAGTCTGGCGCCCATCACAAATCAGGCGTGTGACCGGAAAGGAGGTGACGACTACCCCCATAATCTCGCGCCTACAACGAATAAGGCGGATGGAGGTGAAACCCACCCACACCGTCTGGCGCCCCCGATGAATCACACGGATGGCATGAACGCAGGTAAAAATTACCCACAGTCTGGCGCCCACCATAAATTAGGCATGTGGCCGGAACGGAGGTGAAGACCAACCCCATAGTCTCGCGTCTACAACGAACAAGGCGTGTGGCCAGGACGGAGGTGAAAACCATCCCTACAGTCTGGCGCCCACATAGAATCAGGCGGTTGGACAGAACGGAGGTGAAGATCACCCCACAGTCTGGCGCCCACAACGAATCATGGCAGAATGAGACTCGAAAGTATGGAAAAAAGCGTAGAAGGAAATGTGATACCCCTTGGAGAATATAACTTCGTTCAGGGGAGGACACAACGTTCGGCGCAAATTCGAGCGGACCTTCGCATCAAGCGAGCATGTATACCAATTCATGATGGCGATGACTCATGGGAAAGAAAGTTTTGCTAAAAAACATCATCCAAGCAAGGAACGCATGTGAAACCTAAAGGCTAGGGAAAAGAGTCATAACAGAAAGAGTATGGGAAACTGAACGACTCGAAATCATGAAACAGATGACAATAGTGGAGGCTGTGCCAGGTGACAACTTCTGATCGATTGGCTTGTCTAAGGAGAATCTTTGGTGGTGGAACCCTTAAACTGGCCGGGGAGAAACATCATGGGAAACCTCAATATGGAATTAAGAGAAGAAGTGTCTATTTGTTGAAGCGCGGAGTGATCAACCGCGTCGACGACTCAGGAAGAGTGCATAGTCCCTTATCTTCGAAATGCGCATTGAGGCCTGGGAGGGACCTGATGATCAACAAGATCAACAAATGAAGCTGCAACCAAGCCGTTTTTTTGGTATATACGCAAAGGTAAATACATATGACATGATTATGTATTTGCTATGCATACTTATATATAATATGAGCAATATTCATTTAACATTTATAAAGAATATATATATTCACCTATGAGTTTGAATGACATGTGGATGAATGCTGGTGTAACAGTCACCCAGTTTCTTTAATCCACCTAAAAAGAGTAGACCTGTCAGATACCCTGTGGTTGCCATGGATAATTCACAGGCCAGATATTGTAGATATCCCTAAATTCCTCCATTATTGGACAATCCAGTGAGTTAAAAGTTAAATGGCTCCAGTTTACTGATGCAGCCTGGTGATATCACGGCGATATATCTATTACATTCATCCTTGACATATGGCTTTACCAATAATAATCAAAATATCAAATTGTATATGAAAATACTATTTTTCATTTATAATGTTTATTTATGCATTTGTATAACAATTTAAAAAGTAGAAACTTGTGTCTTCTGTAAGAATAGCCAAAAATGGCATCCGTCATGGGATGTCGTTGCTGGCTGTTGGTTTGACCCCGCACAAGAACCAACCATCTTCGAATGACTTTGGCAATGGCCCATGTGTTTAATTCACTTTGACCAGAACTCCGTTGCGGTCGCTGCTGTTGATGGTAAGCTTGGCCAATCAGCAAAAGCTACCAACATCCTTTATTTCGCATGACCAGCTGTTGCCATTGTAATAGTTTTGGTCATTCACTCTTCTCAACCGTGCTATTACCTGAAACATCTAAATTTAGATGAGAAATGTATATTGCCTCATTAGGAATACGGTTTAGAAAATATAAGATATTTCATTTTACAAAGATTCTATTCAAGTTATTTTTCCAACAAAATAAAATTATTAAATGTACCTGGCATTTTGATCTAGATTAGTGTTTCATCCATATAACCGATGGCATGAAGCGGGAAAGATTGATCACATCGCATTTTGATGGTAAGTCTCATAAATGACTGGGCTCTATCCTCCAGTTCGGCTTGTGACTTCTGTATTACGTGGGTTGCTCGCCTAACGACCAACTGGTGGCGCCTCATGAATTTCTGCAACTAACCATAGCTTGCTATAAATTGCTGGTTGCCATTCCTCTTCTGCATTCGAAGAGCTTATGTGCTGGTAAACTTTACGGCAACTCTTGCAGCCGATGACCGCCTTTCTCTGGTAGTTTCCATAAGGGTATCGTTGAAATAAGCAAATTTAAGTGTCCTACCAGCTCTTTTGAGTCTTATTTGGTGCCCGTTGTCCCCTTTCCTATTGCGTAGGGCTCTTTTTTCCATTCAATTACCAGTTTTCCATCGACTTTGACGTATTGAGCTACTCTCCTGGTACTATTTTCCATCGTAAACTCGATGACTTCATGTTTGAATTTCAGGTTATGTTTGCATTTTTCCTTTGTAATTAGTTTGTATGTAGATTTCCTGTAACATAAACTGTATGTTTGTCAATTAACATTAATCCTGATAATCAATACCGATAATATAAAATTAGAATTAGGAAAACGGTCTTAACGTTGAAATAACCAGTGATATTTTGCTTTGATCGACAACAAAACATTGCTTGCAATAACTACAAAATAGTTTCACGAAAGGATCACATCAAAATAATGGAAATGTTAAGATAAACATGCACATTAATATTTCAAATGCATTCATAAAAATACTGTCAGGTTTTGTTTTTGTTTTTAAATTCTTATTTGTTTTTTAACCAAACTTTTCACGGGTTACAGAGTACGCCACGTCGCATTCTTGCTTACATGTATACACTTTTACATTCACGTTATACCCAAACTCATGACAAATGACAGTGCAGCACATAACGTTAAACGGCACAGCACCTTGTCTTACTTAAACGTTACATGATTATTCATAACAATTAACGAAATATTGTTTCAATATATTATTTTTATAATACATTATAATAGACAGTGATAACACAATAGCATTTTAATGTGAATTGATTCTACACTGTAAACTTGCATTTACTAGAGAGGTGTGAGTCGACCATTTAGATTCAAAATTGATCACTTTTGAAAATTGTCTATCACTCAGGTTTCTAAGATAAATATCCATTTTGAGGTTTTTCAATAAAAATGTGTTTTTACCACTTCTTACTTTAAGTAAGTATTGCTTTCCAATTAGAATTAAGTGATTTACTGATTTATTATCTACCCCAAATAATAATTTGGGCGGGCATATATTTTTGGCCCAAATTTGATCAGGGTCAAGATTAGTTAAGATAGTTTGTATTTTATCTTTTGTCCAGGTGTATTCAATAAGAGCGTGTTTAAAATCGTCGATTTTGTTGTCAAAGCAAAGTGTAAAGATGGGATTTTGGATAATTTTCCATTTGTGTAGGTTTGAGTTAGTATTAATTATTCTATGCATAAGTTTAAACTGAAATACTAAAAGTCTTATCTCATGCGTGGATAACTTTGCGTGTTTGAAAGAATCATAAAATAGTTTATCCTCATTGAGTAAGTTGTCGTTATGCCATTGACGTAATGAACTAGGTTATGAGTATTTTGAATTTATAAAAAAAATGGTAAAGCCTGCATTTCGTCTTCCTTATGTCAATCTTGGAGTATTCGTCTATTGTTTTAAGCATGTGTTCTTAAAATTTATTTGGGGTCTTTGTGTCAGGTTCATTTCTTTATACTGTTTGATTGTGTTTCATCAAGTTCTTTATGTTATTCATTATCCCGATATAGAGCATTCGCTGTTTGAAACAGTGTCTTTAAGTCATAGTTCATTGTGTGAAAGGAAACATCAAATCTTTTGTGAAAATAATACCTTTTGTAATCCAATATTTAGAGAGTATTGGTTGGTTTCCTATTTTGATGTCCTTATTGTTCCATATAATGTGAATTTTATTTTCAAAAACTATTTCTGCATATTTTAAGATGGTTCTATAGAAAGTTGAAATATCAAGTACATTATAGTCGTAGTTGCACCTTAATAGAAAAAAAAGTCCTCAATATTTATTGAAGCCTATATTTGCAATGGTGTTCCAGTCATTGACATCGTTTAATCTAGCTAGCCATGCAAGTCTGATTGATGTATTCATTATCGTAATATATATTGCTTTAAGACCGCCTATTTCAAACGTATCTATTATAGTTTAATGTTTAACCTTTGGTGGCTTATAGCCCCATACCAATTTATTTATCGCATCTTGTGCTTGGTTTAAATGTTATTTTGTCATCTCGCCCATAGTCATACTATAAACCAAATTTGATAGTCCATGTGCTTTACTTATCAGTATTTGTCCAATGTGGGATAAGTTTCTTGTAGAGCACAAACCAAACTGTTTTTTCTTCAGTTTTTCTACCTTATAGTCATAATTTGATTTAATTGATTCCGCAAGGTTCCTTCCTAAATGAAATCCAAGTACATTGAATAGTTTCTATTTAGAAAGTGTTTGTTTGTGTCTTTGTTCGCAATTGACCTAACCATATTAAGCATTTTTGTCTATGTTTTGTCGTAAGCCAAATTTTTTTGAAAATCATTGAATGCTACAAAGAAGCGTTGCTCTGGAATCTTCAGTTCTTAAGAAACAAGTTGTGTCATCGGCGAGTAGGAATTTTATGTTCCCTATCCCCAATTTGAATTCCATGTATTACGAATTTTTGTTGCAAAAAAATTTCAACTACTAAAATGAATGATAAGCTTGACAGTGGACAACCTTGTTTCAATCCCCGTAATACTTTTAACAGCCAGCAGTGTACCAAGACACTGTGAAGCTGGAACTTATTTTAGGATTCCTCAGGTAGGCTGCTAACAACCAAAGTTTGGTTGTGCGTTAGTTAGAAATGAAATTTGTTATTTTCGCGTGGGCCGTGCGATAATTGGAGAATGTGTGATTATTAGAGATGAATATGGTATATGATTTATAAATATGAAAAATCAAGAACAGTACATTCTCTTAGCACGCGTGATTTTTCTTTCTCGTTTTTGTACAAATATTTTCCATTTTTGTTTCATATTTATATAAAATAAATATAATTTCATGGAATTTTGGTTATACTTACACCCTAATAACAGCCATAACGAGGCTTATCTTTTGTCTTTAATTCATCATAAGAGACTTAGTGTGATGAAATCAATTTTGCAAAATTGTCGACTAATATGAATGAAATAAAATATATGTGTTTACAATTAGACGCATTTAGCTTTATTTATATTTAAACATTATTCACGCTTAAACGTTTGGTTGTATTTAAGTATTTATTAGATAAAACTATGCATGGTGCATGTCATGTTACAAATATGATCTTCCCTGAGTTAGGACAGTGTGAAGGCTAGTGAAGTGTTATTGCTCGCTATATAAAATCCACCAAACTATTTAGTATATCAGTTTGAACGCCTACAGAAATATAGCGTCTAAATGAATTCTTATAAACATACTAAAATGCGTTTGATATTTTGAAACACGCTTCTGAAAGAAGGTGAGTAGACTTTTTTATAACCACATGTTATTGAAACAGTTACAGGTCGAAAAATGTGAGAAAATTTTGGGTGGTTTTCATTCTTATAAAGTAAAAGTATAGCATTAATATATCATAAATATTTCCCTTATCCAAGTGGTGACGCATCATTCCATGTAATGTAAAGCTTGAATATGACCAATAATTGTAGTAAAATAATCATTTATGGCTAAAATACACCCAATCTTTAGGAAAAATACTGTCTAGCTATTTGTTTAATGTATTCTATAATTTTTTTATGAATTAAATAAGTGTAAAGGTTATTACTGCTGTATATTCTGATATACAACACAATATGACATTTCAATAATTAATATTCATACCTAGTCTGATTGTCCCAGCTAGGAGATTGCAAGAGCAAATTTTGAAGTAAAAATATTATTTGCTATGTTCAACTTATTTGCAAATTATGGACAGATACTAAGGACTTATATGAAGTGATTATACAATAAAGTTATATCGTATACGCTTTTAAGCATGTTTCTTTAACGTTTATATCAACATTAAAATTGGCTTCATTGGGTGCCCCTGCTAGTGGAGATAAAACGCATAATAGCATTGTCAATTGATATGCATGGTACTAAATAGGTACGAGAAAGGCTTAGTGATCTTAATTAAATGCCAAATTAAACGTATTCACAACCATTTGCGTTTTCAATCAATTCTTCGTTGTTTGTATTTCTTTGACGAAAAAAAAATTGTGCCTAATTAGATTATATAACGGTTCTTATTTTCCATTTAACATAATACAAGTTGAGAATGTCTTTCCAACATTGTTTTAATTTATCTTTTCGAATTTGTTAATATTCGTTTATATATTTATCTAAGAAAGTTTGATTAGCTGTATCTCCATTTCGGCGAATGTATTCACATAACATTGAGGCGCATAAGCTTCAGATAATATACCGTTTTCGGTAATTTCTTGCCAAATGATGAATGGTTTTAAACACTTCCTGTGAGATGACAACAAACCTGATTTTATAAAAGAATTTGGTCGTTTTCTTGATAATTTACCCATATTTAAACATAAAAGTTTCCCATAACTCAAGTGCAGACAAGTCAAAATGTGTGTGAGTATTGGAAGATACTGTTTACGCTGAAAAAGCAGTGATATACATTCAAACTGAGGCCCACTTACCCTTTGTTCATACACATTCAACATGTTTTCTGTTTATACGAGGTCGAGAAGGTATTTGGTTTCGAAAGGTCTTTTCGGCGAAAGTGAAAATAACGCATTTCCTGACATTCTAAAGCGTACAGTTACACATACACTATCATATGCAATAGTGACATAGTTTTAGAGAGATAAATTGAAATTTTTAGGTCGAAACTTATTTTTTTTCAATTCAATTCAATCAGTTTTATTCAGTGAAATAGTACAAAATAATATGGTAAATATGTGTATATGTACATAGCATTATACATTCAATGAACAGGCATGCCAAAGAAGTTCAGTACTTATTAACTGACATGCCTAATTACATATTTTCAAGATATACTACATAGCCATGATCCACATGAGATCATTTGTTTTTGGACGGAACTGAACACATTAATTAATTGCTTTAATATGTATGTTATAGTGATCACAGTAATACAATAAATAAAGACTACTCTGAAACTCAAACATCAAACAGAACAACAAACATGATTATATACAAATGATAATAAAATAGAATAAACTCTCACGGGTAAGATAGTTAAGCGGTCCGTTCGCACACCTTCTTAACTATCATTCATTTCGGATCGCATGACCTAACTGCGAGGTTAAGGACCCTGAGGTAGGAATGTTACGCGGTCCGTTTGCACGCCTTCGTAACTCCCTATCAACACTATTATACTAAAATAGTATGGTATTTTTTCCTGTGTTTTTAATCGGTATTTATATAATATATATCGTTTTAAAAGAGACTTAAAATAGGATACATTTTTTTGCTGATACTATATGTTTAGGTAACCTGTTAATTACATTTACACCATAGACGCTTAAGCAATATGACTTCACAGATGTTCTAGCTCTTAATACTTTGAATAGGCTGTTACTACGAAGAGAATAAGCGCTATCC